>CM072526.1:11017355-11037355 GCA_036898135.1 Oncomelania hupensis | reverse complement strand
GTTTTATTGGAGGAGCTGAATCCTGGCCTGGAAAGAGGTCCGGGAGCCTGCCGAAGCGACATCAGCTGGCAGGGAGTTCCAACCTGGGATGGTGCGGGGAAAGAAGCTTTTTTGTCTGTAGTTGGTTCTGTGGGATGGGACATCATAGGAGTCTGGGTGGAACCGGCGGGAACTGCGTTTTTGTCGGGAGCTGGGTTTTGGTTTGAATCGGCTGTCGATCATTGTTAAGCCATGATGAAATTTGTAGAAGGTTGTCAGTCTTATTCTTTTCCTCCTCTCCTGGAGTGAGGGCCACTGCAAGTCTTCTATCATCTGGTCCACGCTTGATGTCTGCCGGTTTGAGACCCATCGTGCAGCTCGGCGTTGGATTCTCTCGATGGCTTTGATTCCATCAGATGTGTGAGGATCGCACACAGGGCAGGCGTACTCCAGGACTGGACGCACAAGCGCTCGATAAGCCATTTGCTTTAGTTTCTTGTTTGTTTATAAACGGATACAAGTAACATAGTGTGAAGTTCTTGTGCTTCATAAACCGGAGAGCACCAGTCCCACACAACTAATACGACACCACAACTTTAAATATTCAACAGAGGTGTAATGGTATATAAAATGGTAAAACTGATCCTCATGGAACCAAACATACAGTTAGTTCTTTCTGCGCTGACCGCTTTATACACATTTCTGGGGGAGAATAAAACGAGAAATATATTTCGCTTGTTTGTTGTGTTCCTTGATATTTAACTCAATGGGTATTAACCTTACATTAAAAAACAACAACAAAAAACAGAAGTATTTTGTCTCGGAATAAAGAGAAACCCTTCCAAGTCTATTGCTATCAACAAAACTAGAAGGCTGGCTTAATCATCGACGTCATCTTTGCAGTAGATACAATAGTAGATACAATACTAAAAAAAAAAAGACAATAAATTATATGACAATTGTTTAATTAATTAATAACTAAAGAAGCCTTTAAAGGTCCCCAATTGGAAGGCTTTGTTTACTTTTGGACAAATTGAGGTTAGCCTAAAATCCGCATTGTTATCACGTAAAACAACGATACGTTGCTCAAACACCAGAACCGCTCAAGTTTGAATTTTCCAATTTTTTTGTTCTGACAGGGAGTGATTTCCACTGTTTATCGGTACACTAATACGCTCTACGATCTACTATTTAATTTTTTTTTAGGGTTAGAAAGGTAACTAGCGGCACAAAACACATACATATAAAATGCCTACATCAAGTCAAGTCAAGTCAAGTCAATATATTCTTTATTCCATCAAAGAGGAAAATTTGTTTTGCCACCAGGATACGCACTGTATAAAAACACATATGCCCACCACATACTCATCGTCATCCTATCATAACTTACAACCACAAAACCATATCACATGTGTACTAATACACTAATACAGTTTAGCACAAATTAAAATAACACTATTCAATTTCTACAGCTATCATAACTAAGAGACAAAGTTAATAAATTGTATTAATACTACATATATACATACATATATATATATATATATATATATATATATATATATATATATATATATATATATATATATATATATATATACATATATACATATATATATATATACACATACACACGCACACACACACACCCCCATATATAAACATACCCATCCACATACACCTATACATACATATACATACACATATAATCACACATACACGCACACCCACCCAAATACACACACATACACATACACACACACGTACAAATATGCATATACATATAATTATGCAAAAATAATTATGCTAAATAATAACATCAAAGGAAGCCCTAGTGACCACCCGGCAGAAAGCGTCCAATATTCCCAAGCTGATCCAACAGACCTCATACACAAATAAGGAGTCTTGTCCCGGAAGAGTTTTCAAGAAAAAAGGTAGGAGACTGGTCTAGCGAAGAAGACGATAATATAGCAGATTGATAGAACAGAGCAGGAATGAGAAAGAGCAAATGAGAAAGACAGCGACAGTGGGAATTTAAAGCACTAAATTTCCTGAAAGTGGGGATACTATTTATACTGAAACCCCCGGCACCCCAACGGGGGTAGTGTTAGTATTGCAAACGCCACTAAATGTTTGTAACGGTGAGGCACGGTGGCCTAACGGTAGAGCTTTGGCTTGCGGATCTAAAGGTCCCGGGTTCGAGCCAAGGCCGGGGCATTGTGTTGTGTCCTTGGGAAAGACACTTTACTCCCGTTTCCTACTCCTTCGGATGAGAGTATAAGCCGAGGTCTAGTCTGTGTCGCATACATTCCATCATAACGGACTTTAAAGATCCTGACGCCCATGTCCTAGAAGGGTGAGTGCCGGTGACAAGAACACACCCAGCATGCAATACTAGGTCCTTCTCCCCCATCCCTGGCTGCCCAGTATTGTGCTCAGTTGTCTGGAGCGTTATTACGGTGCGCCCAAAGGCTGCAAGTTGGCGCCTCGGGCGGCTTGAGTGAGATCCTCTATCGGCCAGCGCCTTGAGCAGCTCTTGAGCTGAAAAAGCGCTATATAAAAACGATTAAATAAATAAATAAAGTAAATAACTTAAGAGATAGCTAAACACACTTCTTATTGTCCTTTCTCCTTTTAATTGTTCTTCTTCTGTTCCCTCTTCTCCTTTCCCTTCTACTGTTCCCTCTTCTCCTTTCCCTTCTACTGTTCCCTCTTCTCCTTTCCCTTCTACTGTTCTCTCTTCTCCTTTCCCTTCTACTGTTCCCTCTTCTCCTTTCCCTTCTACTGTTCCCTCTTCACCTTTCCCTTCTACTGTTCCCTCTTCTCCTTTCCTTTCTTCTGTTCCCTCTTCTCCTTTCCCTTCTACTGTTCCCTCTTCTCATTTCCCTTCTACTGTTCCCTCTTCACCTTTCCCTTCTACTGTTCCCTCTTCTCCTTTCCCTTCTTCTGTTTCCTCTTCTCCTTTCCCTTCTTCTGTTCCCTCTTCTCCTTTCCCTTCTTCTGTTCCCTCTTCACCTTTCCCTTCTACTGTTCCCTCTTCTCCTTTCCCTTCTTCTGTTCCCTCTTCACCTTTCCCTTCTACTGTTCCCTCTTCTCCTTTCCCTTCTACTGTTCCCTCTTCTCCTTTCCCTTCTTCTGTTCCCTCTTCTCCTTTCCCTTCTTCTGTTCCCTCTTCTCCTTTCCTTTCTTCTGTTCCCTCTTCTCCTTTCCCTTCTTCTGTTCCCTCTTCTCCTTTCCCTTCTACTGTTCCCTCTTCTCCTTTCCCTTCTACTTTTCCTCTTCTCCTTTCCCTTCTACTATTCACTCTTCTCCTTTCCCTTCTACTGTTCCCTCTTCTCCTTTCCCTCCTACTGTTCCCTCTTCACCTTTCCCTTCTTCTGTTCCCTCTTCTCCTTTTCCTTCTTCTGTTCCCTCTTCTCCTTTTCCTTCTTCTGTTCCCTCTTCTCCTTTTCCTTCTACTGTTCCCTCTTCTCCTTTCCCTTCTGCAGCGCACTGTTATAGGCACTCTTCACCCTAATATGTGCTTTGCTAGGGTGGGCAGATTCCTATCCTATCCTATCCTATCCTATCCTATCCTATCCTATCCTATCCTATCCCGTAACTCAAAGGTCGTTGGGGCACCACAGATGATCGTATAACCAGCGTACTCCATCTTTCTCTGTTCTCAGCAACCCTCATGGCTTCGTTCAGTGTCAAACCAGTCCATTCTCGAATGTTGTCCTCCCACCTCTTTTCCTGTCTCCCTCTTCTTCTGCCTCCTTGCACCGTGCCTTGCAGGATGGTTTTTACAAGGCCTGGTGCTTTGGTGACGTGGCCATACCATCGAATTAAGTTTTTTTTTAAATGTGTAAGCTGAGAGACAGAGAAAGCGGAATCCGAAGGAGAGATGTGTAATATAATAATATAACTTTCAAATGTGTAATTTGTTACGCTCAATGCAGAAGGTAAACAGATCTGGTACTAAACTCTACATCTGTATGTGTTGTGTGTAGTACCACGTAGAAAATCCCAGATATGGCGGTTGCCATAGTCGGCCACAACACTAACGGTAAAAAAAAAATACAAAAAAAAAAAAAGAATTTAGTCTTAGTTGGCAAACTAACTTGACATATTTTTTCTATTCTATTTGACTACGACTGTGATTCATGCGTGACTTACAGATTTTTTATTTTCTATTTTTGATCACTTTATTTATGTGACCTGTTCTCACGAATGGGGACAAAAATGAAAGTACGGATTGGGGGTACTTGTCCGGTGGGTAGAAGTCCGGGGGAGGGGGGGTATTTGTCCAGGGAGGGGGGGGGGAAATTTGTTCATGGGGTGACTGTCTGTCCGGCGTGTGGTTGTCCTAGAACCGTATCGTACACAGGAAAAAGAAAAAAAATGCTCTGTGTGTGTTTGTGTGTGTGTGTGGTTTGTATGTCTGTAATACTTATTATGATCATTTTTATATTTCCAGACTTTGAAGTCATCAGGTAGTGGGGAGGGGAGTGAGGGGAATGAAGCCGTGGGAGGAGGGTGGTTGGCATCAGAACGAGCCAAATGTTGGTCTTTCGGCCAGTTGGACGCCAAGAAGTACAGAACGGATTTGACAAAATGATACAACAAATGCCAGGAAATAGAGAACAATCTGAACAAGAACAACAGCAAGAAGGCCTACCAGACTGTGAAGCGGCTGACAAGTGTTAAACAGCCCAAAGTCTCCACTATCCAAAGCAAGTCTGGCATTTGCCTTACAGAAGAACAAGAAGTCTTGGACAGATGGACAGAGTACTGCTCTGACCTTTACAACCATACACCAAATGGAGACCCATCAGTTCTAGCATGTCCCGAGAGCAGAGAAGAAGAAGAAATCCTCCCAATTCTCCGGGAAGAAGTTGAGGTAGCAGTGCAATCGCTGAAGAAAGGGAAGTCAGCGGGAGTGGACAACATACCAGCGGAACTGCTACAAGCAGGAGGAGAAGCGATGACTGATGCTCTCACCATTATCTGTAACAAGATCTGGCAGAGTGGGGAATGGCCTACACCATGGACCCAGTCGCTTGTCATCACTCTTCCCAAAAAAGGTAACCTTCAGGAGTGTGAAAATTACCGCACCATCAGCCTCATCAGCCATCCCAGCAAGGTCCTCCTGAAAATAATACTCAACAGGTTGAAACCACAAGCTGAACAAATCATAGCTGAAGAACAAGCAGGATTCATGGCAGGGCGAAGTACCACTGAACAGATTTTCAACCTCAGAATAATCTGTGAGAAATACCTACAGCACCAACAACATCTATATCATGTGTTCATAGACTTCAAGAAGGCATTTGACCGAGTCTGGCATGCAGCTCTATGGGCAACCATGAAAGTGTACAACATCAGCCCTAAAATTATAGAAGTCATCAAAAGCCTGTATGACAAGGCTACCAGTGCAGTCCTCCATAACAGCGTCATCGGGAACTGGTTCAGAACAACAATCGGTGTGCGTCAAGGATGCCTACTCTCTCCAACACTCTTCAACATCTTCCTAGAGCGCATCATGTCAGATGCTCTTGCAGATCACGAAGGCACAGTCAGCATAGGGGGCAGAGCAATCTCCAATCTTCGTTTTGCGGATGATATTGATGGATTGGCTGGAGAGGAACAAGAACTTGAACAGCTTGTACAGAGGCTTGACACCACCTCCAGAGCTTATGGAATGGAAATAAGTGCAGAGAAGACCAAAATGATGACCAACAACACCAATGGCATCAACACGGACATCAAAGTACAAGGCCAATCCCTCAACACAGTGCACAGCTTCAAATATTTAGGAGCCATGGTGTCAGACAATGGGTCTCGACAGGAAGTCCTCTCCAGGATCGCACAAACAACTGCTGCCCTGACAAGGTTGAAGCCCATTTGGAAAGACAGAACCATCAGTCTACATTCCAAAGTAAGACTGCTGCGCTCTCTGGTCATCTCCATCTTCCTATATGCTTGCGAAGCATGGACCCTCACAGCAGATCTCCAACGAAGAATACAAAGCATGGAGATGAGGTGCTACAGAAGACTTCTGTGCATTTCCTATACCCAACACATCACCAACGTTGAAGTCCGACAGACCATCACACAAGCCATTGGACAACACGATGACCTGCTCACAGTGGTGAAGAAACGGAAACTCCGATGGTATGGCCACGTCACCAGATCATCAGGCCTTGCAAAGACCATTCTGCAAGGCACAGTGCAAGGAGGTAGAAGAAGGGGGAGACCGAAAAAGAGGTGGGAGGACAACATTCGAGAATGGACTGGTTTGACACTGAGCGAAGCCATGAGGGCTGCTGAGGACAGAGAAAGATGGAGTATGCTGGTTAAGCGATCATCTGTGGTGCCCCTACGACCTTCGGGTTATGGGACAGGATAGGATAGGATAGGATAGGATACAACAAAAGAGATTGTGAACCGAAAACGGCAAACGCTCAAGGCCTGAAGGACGAATTGCTACTTAGGGTGAAACCATCGTCGCGTAGGAAGTCACACTACAACTGTTTCCTACGCGACGACCTAGCACTATAACTGTTTCCCACGCGACGATGGTTTCTCCCTAAGTAGCAATTCGTCCCGTGAAGTCCCTGTGTTTCACCATTTAACTAGAACACCGTCCCTATAGCCGGTAACAACGGTACCGCTATAAGTATTCAACAGAGGTGTTTTAGAACACTGAACTGGTAAAACAAATCCTCGTATAACAAAACATACCGTTATTTCTTTCTAGAAGGCTGCTTTATACACATTTCTTTAGGAGAATAACGATAAATATATTTGTCGTTTTTGTTGTTATTCGATATTTACCTAAATGGTTACAAAATTGGTTTAAAAATAATAACACCAACAAACGAAAAATTTAATACTTTTGTTTTGCTAAAGACAAATAACATACAGTACAGTCTGCTAACATGAACTAACTAGAATACAGATAAAACGTGTAACCGACTTCTACTGATTACAGTAGCCTTAATACAATTAGTAGACTTGCGTACATATCGGAACTTCCCGATAATTTGTTAATTAAACTAAACACTGATCGTGGGCTTGATGTTTTCATTCCTTATAGTTTCGAAATCGAGTTCAGTTCAACAATCGGCGCTTTTTTATGGGTATAAATGGCAGCGCTTTTGTTGCTCTTCTAACCATGCCTCCAAGGCGACGATTGACTGATGCGGATAGAGGCTGAGCTATTGCATGCCTTCAGGAAGGGGTGGGGGTGAGAGAATTTGGCAGGCGGCTGGGAGTGTTCCACTTCGTTGTCCAAAGGCTGCGGGAGCGCTTTAACAACACTGAAAGCGTCCAAGAACCAAGAAGGTCCGGACGCCCCCCGCGTTACCACTGCAAGACAAGACCATTTCATCACCCTGTCAGCTCTGAGGATGAGGTCCACTACAGCAAACACCATCAGAAGACAGCTTCACGCAGCCAGCAATGTTAACGTCAGCGACCAGACAATTCGCAACCGTCTACACGAGGCAAACCTGTGATCAAGACGACCAGCAGTACGGCCTTTGCTCACCCCAGCTCACCGTGCAGCGCGTTTGGCCTGGGCTCGGCGTCATTTGTTGTGGACTAGGCAACATTTGTCAAGGGTGCTCTTTACAAACGAGTCTCGGTTCTCCTTGTCTTTCAACGACCGTCGAGTGAATGTTTGGAGGCGTCCACGGAAGCGTTTCGCTGATGCGACGGTGCGCGAGCATGACCGCTTTGGTGGTGTATCTGTCATGATGTGGGGTGGCTTCGCATTAAACTTCAGAACACCCCTGCTCCAAATTCATGGCAACTTAAACGGTAATGGCTACAGGGATGACGTCCTACAACCTAGGGTTCTCCCAGCTCTGCGGGCCATTGGGGAAGGTGCAATACTACAGGACGATAATGCCAGACCCCACCGAGCGCGTATCGTAAATGACTTCTTGCACCAACAGCACGTCATAAGGATGGATTGGCCGGCTCGATCACCCGATTTGAACCCCATAAAACATCTGTGGGGTGTCTTGGGTCGACAGACACGGGCAAACCTCTCTCCAGGAGCTAACCTTGAAGTTCTGGCCCAAGTTCTCCAGCAAGAGTGGTTGGCCATCCCAGGAAACATCCTCCATAACCTGATACGGTCCATGAGACAACGATGCCAAGACAGCACTGATGCAAACGGTGGCCACACCCGATACTGACTCTATAGATTTTTGGTTTCTAAAGTTTTGATTTTGTAAATGAGGGGTATGTCCAGTTAAATTGAATTTACTCGAATATAAAGCGACTGATGTCTAAAATCTTTTGTTGTTATTGATGCAGAAATGATTGCAATAAAATATGATGAACTAATAAATTGAATTCGTGTTTCTGATTTAAAGAGAGACCCATATGTCCAAGTGGCCCTTGTATTATTTTGAGTAGTATATTTTGAGGAAGCATAGATACTGTTATTATTTTATCGGCAAATAATAGACGATACAGATTAATTTGTTTTATCACGTACACACTTTACGTCAGTAAAAAATTTGGTTTTAAAAGCATTTCATTTCATGGAAAAATTTAGCTTAAAAATATTAGTATTAGATTTTTTTAAGATTTAGATTTTAATGCTTTATTGTCCCTTTTTATCGGTAATGTTATATAATTGTAATTGCACATTGCCTCACTGAATTTCTTGCACCGTTTGAAGTCTAATTGATTCCTATACCTTTCCCAAGTAACAGACTCCATCACTCTGGAAAATTCTTGTAATAGTAATAATATATTAATTTTCCACAGACGAATCTTGATTCTTGAACTCCTACATTAGCAGCTCTATCTTCCCATTCATTATATAATAAGCCACAATGAGATGGCATCCAACAGGAACTTAGTTCCCCTAAGTATTAGTTCATTAATTAGATGTACAATATCTTAGTTTAATAATTAGATGTACAATATATATTACATATAAGTTCTCCTCGTACTTTGATATTCAATGTTTGTAACGCATAGAATACTGATTTTGGGTCCACACAAAACAGTATTTGAAAGACTGGTTTGTGGGAAACTACTGCATAATTTAAAGCCAGTAATATCGCAGTTAGTTCAGCTGTAAATATTGAATAATAAATAAAAAATACATAAATAAATAAATAAATAAATAATAAACAATAAGATTATTTTAAATTTAACTTTAAAAAAATTATTATAATTAGTTTCCGGAACAATAGCTTGGGGAACTATTGTTTCTGACTCCATCCGCCCGGCGTCCGGCTGTCACATTTGCGCACCTTTCTTTGAAACTAATGAACGGATTTCTTTAAAACTTGGTATGTAGTTCGACCATAATCAGGCAGGCCTACCGTCAATTTGAAGTTTTCGTATTAGCTTTTTCAAATTTCAGTATTACTATTACGATTTCCGTATTTACTTTTACTACCTATTGTTTTTTAACTCATACTTTTTGATATTATGCGAAGAATCCAGTGATAGACTGATTTGCTGCCACAATCTTCGTTTTCTTCTCCAAAGCCTCGTAATTCTTGATATGCTGTGGGCATTCCACGTGCCGCTTGATGTCGTTCATATCACCGGCGGACATGCCAAACTGGTTGGCACAAATCGTAAGCTTACTTTTGAGTCAGTGCTGCCGCGAATAACGAAAGTACACTTTTCTGAATACGAGGCAAAATATGTCTGCCCTTTGCGCGGTTTCTTTGAAGATTCAGATTCACAATCACTTTGCTTAGCCCCTTCGTTTGGATGCCATGTTTTGAATTTTGTCTCACGAGCACGGATCTTCACTGCGACTGCGCAAAAACTGGTTCGGCAAACTTCGGTGCCTATACCGGAAACTTCGATGCCACGTGTCTCTACTGCGACTGCGCATTGCGGCATTAAACCGGGTTCGGATGTCTCCTGAAAAAGGTCACGCGGTGCATTATCACAGGCCAACGAATTCGATTTTTTCCCCAATGTTGTTTTTATGTATTTCCGGACTGTGAAACAAGTATCCGTATTTTCCGAAGCGCTTGCCGAGTTTTTCAAATTTCCGGAAAAAATACGGAAATTCCGTACGCAGTTGACACACATTTTTGCATATTGGATGAATTCATGAACATGATCATGTCATAAATTGTGTGTGTGTGTGTGTGTGTGTGTGTGTGTGTTTAATATCATGTTCTCCCAAACATGGAGTGATATGGATCTAATTTAGTATGTACTTAGGTGTTACCCAGGCCTCCTAGATCAAACCAAAGTGAAACAAATCAAGTGACCTAATCTTGATGATGTCATATTTTTAGTTTTTATGTTTGTTTGTGTAAGTTTATTTTACATTTTCTTTAAACTTTGTATGTAAATTGAGTGTACAGATGCTTTGAACATAAAACAAACTTAGATATATTAATATTGATGATGTATACGTATATCAAGTGACATCCTCATGGTGACATAATGCATATAAATAAAAAGGGACAACAAATGTCAAAAATAATACAAATCAGAATAAAAAAATATATAACTGTGATTGATTTTTAAAAATGTTTGACACTCTATTGTCCCTTTACATGGGGAAAATTTTGGGCCGCCCCTTTGTGGCGCGCTCAAACCCAACCTGCCTAATATTAGTCGTGTTTTTGAAATTTTGCTAGGGGAGCAAACTGGAGTACACGGAGCAAACCCCCGAGAAGTGACCGAGTCAAAGTAAATAATATTCGGAGAAACATAATGCCCAGATGCTGGATAGATCCCACACCTGTCAGACGCCATTGGTTTCTAGCCTGTGGACAAGGCAAGTTAGTCCCGGCTTAGGACACTCGGCCACATATCGCTTTAAACTTGTTATGTAATTATAGTGTATATATGCCTTCAGCCTAAAACAAAACTTATGTATATCGAGTGATGTCACTGTGATGTCACTTTTTATTTTAAACGTTTCCTTTAAATTTAGTATATAACTGGAGTGTACAGATGCCTTGAACCTACAACAAAACCTATATATATTAAGCGACATCATCTTGTTTTGTTACGTTTGCTTTACATTTCATTTTATTTTGTATGTCATTAGAGTGTACAGATTCCTTGAGTCTGAAAGAAAACTAATTTATATTGTGTGATTTCATCATGGTGACGTAATGTTTTATTATTATTATTATTATTATTATTATTATTATTATTATTATTATTATTATTATTATTATTATTATTATTATTATTATTATAAAACATCATCATCGTCATCATTATATTTATGTTGGGTTCGGCTCTTTGCAGTCCGCTGGACTCTATAAACAATGACTAACTAACACCACCTCAAATAATGAAGATTAACAGCTGACGTGCACACGAAGAAACTCTACAGCCGTTAGGGTCCAGCACTTGTTTGCATTGTACTTGGAGGGAAAAAAAAAAGAGATTGTGAACCTCCAACGGCAAACCCCATGATCTGTACACGCCCTGCTACTGGATACTCAGATTACTTTTCTTTACCGTTCTTTACAGTATCAGTTTGAATCACTGCAAATTACCCTCAATTCCAAATGACGGATTTCCTGTTTACGATCCA
Organism: Oncomelania hupensis; assembly: GCA_036898135.1. Lineage (NCBI taxonomy): Eukaryota > Metazoa > Mollusca > Gastropoda > Littorinimorpha > Pomatiopsidae > Oncomelania > Oncomelania hupensis. The sequence goes on along the minus strand of CM072526.1, from coordinate 11,025,837 downwards.
GTATCAGGGCGTATTTGAAGTCCCTGTGTATCACCACTTGAAGAGAACACCGTCTCTACTAACCACCATATTCACACATCTATAAATACACAACTATAGTAGTATCAGAATACAAAAATGGTACAACGGATCCTCATATAACAAAATATATAGTTATTTCTTTTAAGCAGTCTGCTTTATACCATTTTTTTTTTAAGGAGAATAACGAGAAATATATTTCTGTTTTTTGTTGTGTTATTTAATATTTAGCTAAATATGAATGAACTTAATAATATAGTAATTTTGTGTATTTTGTTTTTAATCAGAAAGGACAAATGCTTTAAAGGTCTGCCATTTTCACCAAATTAGAACGCTGCACAAATAATAGAAACGGATAAAGAGTAAAACCGGCTACAACTGATACCAGTAGCCTAAGAACAATTATTAGGCATACGCATTAGTATTTAGGGTATACGATTGGAACTTTCCGACAACCTTTAGCGAAACTTAAAGAGCTTCTGAGGTCCAGAGCTCAAAAATCGCGCCCGGATTTATACAATGTCTAATGAACGGTAAGAGTTGACTGTTTGCTAATATAATATACAATACTTTTTTTGGAGGAAGGGGGAAGGAGGGGTGGAGTGATGGGGTGGGGAGGGGGTGGGTGGTTCTGATATTTGCCAAAATTGAATAAATCTGTCCTTCGTGTCCGACAAGTCAAAAAATGTCGTCTGTTATAGCCACTGAGTGATATTAATTTATTTAATCGATCTTAAATAGCGCTTTTTCAGCTCAAGAGCTGCTCAAGCCGCTATCTGTTTCAGGATCTAACTCAACCAACCCGAAGCGCCCATTTCCAGCTTTTGGGCGCCCAGACGACTGAGCACAATCCTGGGCGACCGAGGATGTGGGGGAAGGATCCTAGTGCATGCTGGGTGTATTTGTTTGGCCGGCACCCCCCGTCATGAACGTCAGGATCTTTAAAGTCCGTGTGATAGAATGCCTACGTGCACAGCATAGACCTCAGTTTATACTCTCATCCGAAGGAGTAGGGGCGCAGTGTCTCAGGGTAATTTAGTAAACTTTATTATACCGCCCTTAGAATACATTACAGGCGCGGAAAAACTTGAGAGTTACATGTTCGTGACTCAATAGACTATCAGCGGTTTTGATGTGGCTATATGCGATCTGGTTTTCGACCTGTTTTATCGTTTTGACGCCCAATGACTTCATAGTAGGAAACTCGCGGCGACGTGATGTTATAACTTGAAGGGGAAGTTCTTATTAGCCGCGTACACGCCTATTTGCGAGCTTTTCACCTCGATACTGGGGTTTTAAAATAAACTCTTATGTGATCATGCTATCTAGCGTAAAAAGGCACACTTCAACACAGACTGGATTTGAAGTCAACGTGTTGTTTCACCACTTACGCTTCTAGAACGGGAAACCCCAATAACATGTTAATGTTTAGAACCTTGATAGCCAAATCGATTTCATTCAAATGGAAAGAATGCAGCTTTGTGGGCAACCATAAGAGTTTACAACATCAGCCCTAAAATTATTGAAGTCATCAAAAGCCTGTATGACAAGACTACCAGCGTAGTCCCCCACAACAGCGCCATCTAAAATTGGTTCAGAACAACAATCGGTGTGCGTCAAGGATGCCTACTCTCTCCAACACTCTTCAACATCTTCCTAGAGCGCATCATTTCAGATGCCCTTGCAAATCACGAAGGCACAGTCAGCATAGAGGGTAGAGCAATCTCCAACCTCCGTTTTGTGGATGACATTGATGGATTGGCTGAAGAGGAACAAGAACTTGAACAGCTGGTACAGAGGCTTGACACCACCTCCAGAGCCTATGGAATGGAAATAAGTGCAGAGAAGACCAAAATGATGACCAACAACACCAATGGCATCAACATGGAGATCAAAGTCCAAGGCCAATCCCTCAACACAGTGCATAGCTTCAAATATTTAGGAGCCATTGTATCAGACAATGGGTCCCGACAGAAAGTCCTCTCCAGGATCGCTCAAGCAACTGCTGTCCTGACAAGGTTGATGCCCATTTGGAAAGACAGGACCATCAGTCTACCTTCCAAGGTAAGGCTGCTGTGCTCCCTTGTCATCTCTGGTTAAACGATCATCTGTGGTGCCTCTACGACCTCCGAGTTACGGGATATGATAGGATAGGATGGATAGGAAAGAATCTGGACAGACGCCGCATGTACAAATTGTCATTGGAATCAAGTCAATCGAAGTGGTATCATGCTACCACCGGTGTCAATGAACGAAAGAACGAAGGAAAGAAAGAAAACAGGAAAGAAATGAAGAATGGATGGATGTGCGAAAAAAGTAAATTCATCATTGCAATAGTGTTAGTCCAGTTTTCTTTCCTTTAAAAAAACCCAACTAAATAAATGAATGACCCAATCAATCAATCAATCATTTAATCAGTCACTCAACCAACAATCAAACAATCAATAAATCCTTAACTTACTCATTCAATTATTCACTCACTCAATCAATCAGTATTGTTACCAAATCAAGTTTAGTTTCACAAAGAAGGAGCATAACTCCCGGACACACGAAACCGAAAGTTGCCAGCGCCACCTAACGGTCATCGTGATAGAAAATGGCCTATGGCATAGAATAAGACACTGTACTTAACAGAAATTCTACGAAATGACAAGTGAGAGTGATCACTGCAGTGCTATTAACTGCACAAATGGTCGTTACAAGCGCCCTGGAATTTCATTCTTCAAATTCCCGAAGGATGAAACAAAGTATCACAAATGATTGTAAACTATTCTTATTTGTAAATGAGCCGGCCGTTTTTTCATCAAACTGTATAGGCCTACGTGACATAAATCTTCCTCAATAATGATTATAAAGTTAAGAAGAACAATAATAATAACAATATTGTGTTTGTTTTCGCTTTTTGATGTCTGGAAACCAATATACACTGTAGTGTCGATAACATTAAGGCTAGATCTATACTGTTTTTGAACTCAACATAAAAATATGCCAACATCTTCTGCACTGCTGCTTCGCATCTTGTCAGGTTAAATTTTGTCTTGTATAGCCTTTCTCGAATAACAAACGATAGCATGTTCATCGTCAGTCTTTCTTATGTAGGGCTATTAGGGACAGGAAATGAATACCAACGGTGTGGGGGGATGCAGCGTGCTGTCATTGCCGCCATTGATAGGGAAAAAAGCGTTCCGTGCATATCTGGCTATGCAATGACTTCACATCGATGAATTTGGCATGATTTTGGTTATCAATTAGCATAGCAATAGTACATTTTTACGCTTGTAATGTTTGCCCTCTTGATGAACTTTTTGGAGTGCTAGACTATCGGTTTTTGGTCACCAATTTTGGTATCGTGCTTTTGTCATTCTGAAACACTTGGTGTTTGTTATTAATGTTTACTTAAAAAAAAAAAGAAATAATTTCATAACCATTGTGTTGTTTTTCGTTCAGGCAGATCAATTTTTACGCTGATTTTTTTTTTTTTTGCCAGCTGGATGAACTTTTTGGAGTATCGGTTCTTGGTCACCAAGTTTGGTTTCATGCTTCGTCATTTTGAAACACATCTACATAGATCTAGGCCTATATACAAAGCATTTTTTTTCTCACTTATATTCTTATGCCTTATTTTATTACCCAAAAGGATCATTTACGTATTGTTTCACAAGAATCTGTGCGTATGTACTGCACATTCTGGGTCGTTTAATTTAAGAAGCGACCAATTACCAGCATTCGATTCGAGGTTTGTTTACTTGTCGCTATGCATCGGATTGCCTCCCCTAAGATTTTTTTTTTTAATCATGATGAGCGCTTGGGGCGCTTCGCGCGGAAGTCATCGTTATTTATTCCGCATGATCCTTCTTTGTGTTAACTGAATATTCTTTGTTATCACTTACTGCAATTCACTTCGTCTGTTCGATCGTAGCAGTCTGGTTTTCCATCGCACCTTGCGCTCTCGAGGATGCACTGTTTGTTAGCGCATTGGTACTCTCCCTTCTTACATGGCGGGAAAGCTGTTGACAAGCAAATAGTTTACATAATAATGATAAAATTAAAACAACAACAACAACAACAAGAGCAGTAACAACAACAACATTAGAATAATAAAATAACTGGTTGATTTAGCACACTAACTTACAACAAACGTTAGCCTACATCCTCACAGTACCCAAAAAATACACCTTTATCCCTTAAACAAACAATACTACTACTACTACTACTACTACTACTACTACTACTACTACTACTACTACTACTACAGGATGCTATATACGCGCCTTTCCCCAAATCAATCAGGCTCAAAGCGCGGCGATCTATACCAACATACACGCTCACCTGTTTCATCCACTCTCACACACACCAAATACACATCCAACACTCAAACAGGTGGTGTAAAGGCAGGGAGATCGCTATTAGAAGACGGAAAGAAAACCGATTTTTTATTTTTGAATTTTTTTTTATATTGACTGCGTCCTGTACCATTATTGAAGAAAGGGAGGAAACCGGAGTGCCCGGAGAAATCCCTCGGTGACCTCAATAGTCTCGTACCTAAGTCACAAACGTTCGCCCCTTGCGGGAATCGAACCCGCGACCTTCGGCATATTAAACCGGCGACTTATCCACTGCGCCACGAGGCCACCCCACCAAACAGGTGGCCTAAGGGAAAGAGAGATTGCTATTAGAGGACAGGAAGGAATTTGAATTGTATTTCGAAACTTTTGACTGACTGCCTGCCTCAACTATTGAAAGAAGGGGGAGGGAAGAAATCGGAGTACCCGAAAAAAACCCTCGATGTCCTTGAAAAAGTCTTGCACCATAGTCGCATAAGTTCGTCGTCCCCTGCGGCGTTCGAACCAGCGACCTTCGGCACATTAGCCTAGAAAACCTGCGCCTAATCTAATCTGCTGCGACAGCATTACATTACATTACATGATTATTGCTTTAGGTCCAGCGGACTCTTCCGAGCCAAATCAGGACCGGACAACCCCCGATCCGAATAAAAGATCTGCTGAAACAACCCTAGTGGTAAAACTGAAAGTTCTCTACCAGCCAGTCACTTTACAATAAAGACATCCCACGCAGGGGACGCTGAGGCTGTACTCTCATTTATCGAACCCCCGTTTACAAAAAACAAAATCGAATACAAACATCATTATAAATTATCAACAAAACACATACATGTATATAAAATGCCTACATTGCTAAATAATAACATCATAGGAAGCCCTAGTGACCACCCGGCAGAAAGCGTCCAATATTCCCAAGCTGATCCAACAGACCTCATACACAAACAAGGAGTCTTGTCCCGGAAGAGTTTTCAAGAAAAAAGGTAGGTGACTGGTCTAGCGAAGAAGAAGATAGTATAGCAGATTGAAAAAACAGAGCAGGAATGAGAAAGAGCAAATGAGAAAGACAGTGGGAATTTAAAGCACTAAATTTCCAGAAAGTGGGGATACTATTTATACTGAAACCCCCGGCACCCCAACGGGGAAACTGCGACAGCAAGGCCATTGGATGGATGCCGAGCCTAACAGAAGAAGATAATAATATTATAAGCCTACTGGTTTCAAATATAACGTAAAATGTCTTCCATTTGGATAGTTCGTTTGATCACTCTTTATATAGCTCTTTTCCAGCTCTAGAGCAGCTCAAGGCGCTGATCGATACAGGATCTAACTCAAGTGGCCCGAGGCGTCAACCTGCAACCTTACGGCGCACAGTCTGACGCCCAGACCGCTGAGTACAATCTTGGGCGGCCGGGAATGGGGAGAGAGGACCTTGTGGTTGCTGAGTGTATTTGTGTAGCCGACACTCAACCGTTTAGGGCATGAGCGTCAGGGTCTTTAAAGTCCATGAGATGGAATGCGTGCGTGCGCAGACTAGACCCCGACTTCTACTCTCATCCGATGGAGTAGGGGAGCAATATTTATATTATTTTAATTAATTAATTAATTACTTGATGATGATGATGATGATGATGATGATATTATTATTATTATTATTATTATTATTATTATTATTATTATTATTATTATTATTATTATTATTATTATTATTATTATGCTCCAGGCCGTCAACGGGGTTTGAATAACTACAGCTTGCAAAGTTATCGCCTCACATTTTGAGTACGGTTGGTTGGTTGTTTTATTAACGTGTTTTTTTATCAAGATGATAAAGACCATACATACAGATTCACGCATTCAAACAGACATACAGGAACACATACATACACACAGGTACATTTTGAGTACACTGCGTACACGACTGCACTGTGATAAATAGACTAATAGAAAGCAGAAGTAGACATCTTTTAGCCAAGACCGTTTATTCTCAAAATGGCAGGGCAGACTCGGTGACAGGCACCATTGGTCGACTAAGCTCGTTATGTCATACCGAGGCGCTGGCTACACTAGTATGAAATGTTCACAGGGTTATCTTACGTTCAATGCCGCTTATAACGGTCTTCTTTTTCTTCTTTTTCCAGTAGGCACTAAGGATCAACGGACTGATGGCTACTAATGTTACATTGGAGTTGCTTTGAATCTTGATCTCTCTACCACAGATAATAGGGCTGGACGGTTTTACCGATACGAAGAGGGGCCGGGTAGCTCAGTTGGTAAGAGCGTCTTGCTAGTAACCGAAAGGTCGCTGGTTCGAATCCCGGATTGGTCAACGTGTGATCATATTATTTTCCCCTTTACCAACAACTGGCCCGCTGGTGTCAGTATAAATCGGTCCAGTAGTCACCTATATGCGAAAGTGTCGTGTGACTATAATCTACAAACAACAACAACAACCGATACGTACTTGTATTCAGGTTCGGAAACGCGACGTTACGGTATACCGGTGCGGGTGTCCAAGGTCCGGTTTACTGGGAAATCCCGACAACACATAACCCGACAGTGGGCGACATCTTGTCCGCCCAGAGAGCGAGCCTAAAGCCCAAACACTTGGATAGGCAACTGTTCTTGAAGAAGAACTTATAAGAACAGCAGCTTATCGATATGCACGTGTTTGAGCATGGTACCAGTCGCCAATCCTTCTGAACTCTTAAAGTTTTTAAAGACCTTTCCCGATGAATGTTTTTGTTCTATTTTGATTTTGTGGTTTAAAGTTTGCTGATGTTCTAAACAGTGATTTATTATAATTTGTTTTGAAGGCGTTCAAGCAAAAATAAAGCTTCAGTTTCTATGGAAATGTGGTTCCTTGAAACTGTTTTGAAGTGTATGACAATCTTTCTTTTGCGTCGGTCACTACTGTCAGTGCCATATCCCATTTGATTGTAACAATTAAAATCGCGATATACCGCGGTAGGAAATACCGATACGACCTAAAAATACCGCGGTAATACCGGTACGACTTTGACCCACGGTACCCAGCTCTAACAGATAATGTTCTGGCTGTAACTGCTCGTTCTCCCTACTAGTAAGTACAGTCACACGTTTCTACAGGAGACTTTGTGGGATCACAGGCTCGGAAGTCTCTTCTTACTTTCAATATAAATATATATAATTATTCAACAAGATCTTCCACTCGCCATTTCCGTTTCAGCGACTGACCCCTTCTCCTCCCCACCCCCTCCCCCACTTTCCATAAAAGGCCTTTCTTATCTTATGTGTCCACTTCAAACTCAAACGGAGGGTGCCACAATCATAGCAACACAGTCGTATCACTTCAAACGATGTCAGCTCCAAATAGCACTGCGAATTTGTTCTAAAACGCAGTCACAAAAGCTAGTAGTCCGAATTTTGCCACCACTGTGTGTTTCACGCCGCATACTACCACTGTCTTGCGCGCTCTCATTGGTCGCCTAATAATACACGCTGTTTGGTCTAGGACATGAGCGTCAGGATCTTTAAAGTCCGTGCGCTTAAATGCGTGCGTGCACAGACTATATATAACCTTATATAAATCTCTCTCTCTCTAAATCTATTTATCTCTCTTCCTCTCTCTCTCCCTCTCTATCGATCGATCGTTCGATCTATCTATCTCTCTCTATCTCTCTCTCCCTCCCCCTTCTTCCCTTCCTTCTATCTATCTATCTATCTATCTATCTATCTATCTATCTATCTATCTATCTATCTATCTATCTATCTATCTATCTATCTAATCTAATCTAATCTAATCTAATCTAATCTAATCTAATCTAATCTAATCTAATCTAATCTAATCTAATCTAATCTAATCTAATCTAATCTATCTATCTATCTATCTATCTATCTATCTATCTATCTATCTATCTATCTATCTATCTATCTATCTATCTATCCATCCTCTCATCCGGATCTATCTATCTATCTATCTATCTATCTATCTATCTATCTATCTATCTATCTATCTATCTATCTATCTATCTATCTATCTATCTATCTATCTATCTATCTATCTATCTATCTATCTATCTATCTATCTATCTATCTATCTATCCATCCTCTCATCCGGATCTATCTATCTATCTATCTATCTATCT
>CM072526.1:10957355-11012355 GCA_036898135.1 Oncomelania hupensis | reverse complement strand
ACTACTACTACTACTACTACTACTACTACTACTACTACTACTACTAAGGATATTTATATAGCGCTTTTTCCCAATGAACAATATTAGTTCAAAGCGCAGTACTCACGCATTCATTCTAAACATCCGGCTTCATACAAAATAAAATCAGACATTGCTAACGATTAAGAGATGAGGGAGGGAGGGAGTAGGGGAGAGATAAGGATGGGTGATGGGGTGGGTGGTGACGGTGGTCTGAATCAAAACAACAACAACAACAAAATTACTCAATCCTATCCGTATCCTATCCTATTCCGTAACTCAAAGGTCGTTGGGGCACCACAGATGATCGTTTAACCAGCGTACTCCATCTTCACTACCCAAACCAACCGCGGAAAGTGTGCACTTTCCATTCCGGTTGTGACAGGGAGTTACTTCCCCAGTTTTAACGGTCCAACCGCGAGACCTTTGACCCTATTTCTGAGTGAACATCTCGGCTTGAAGTGTGCCTCGTTGGTGTCTGGGAAAGGACGGGGTCTATTAGTTTTGACGGGTTCTATCTCTTACAGGCGGTGGTAAAGGCTATTTTTAGCTCCAAATTGTTGGCTAGCCCTTACTATTAAAATTGCTTCCTATTCCGACTTCTATAATAGCGATCTCCCCAGATCGCCGCGCATTGAGTTCGATTGAAGAAAAAGCGTGTGATAGTATCCTGTATTCTTGTTATTGTTATTGTTGTTGTTGTTGTTGTTGTTGTTGTTGTTGTTGTTCTTCTTCTTCTTCTTCTTCTTCTTCTTCTTCTTCTTCTTCTTCTTCTTCTTCTTCTTCTTCTTCTTCTTCTTCTACACCCGTTAGGGTGCCGGGGGTTTCAGTATAAATAGTATCCCCACTTTCTGGAAATGTAGTGCTTTAAATTCCCACTGTCGCTGTCTTTCTCATTTGCTCTTTCTCATTCCTGCTCTGTTCTATCAATCTGCTATACTATCTTCTTCTTCGCTAGACCAGTCACCTACCTTTTTTCTTGAAAACTCTTCCGGGACAAGACTCCTTATTTGTGTATGAGGTCTGTTGGATCAGCTTGAGAATATTGGACGATTTCTGCCAGGTGGTCACTAGGGCTTCCTATGTTATTATTTAGCAATGTAGGCATTTTATATGTATGTGTTTTGTTGATAATTTGTAATGATGTTTGTATTCTATTTTGTTTTTGTAAACGGGGATTCGATAAATTAGAGTACAGCCTCAGCGTCCCCTGCGTGGGATATCTTTATTGTAAAGTGACTGGCTGGTGGAGAGCTTTCAGTTTTACCGCTATCGTTGTTTCAGCAGATCTTTTATGCGGATCAGGGGTTGTCCGGTCCTGATTTGGCACGGAAGAGTCCGCTGGACCTAAAGCAATAATCATGTAATGTAATATCTTCTTCTTCTTCTTCTTCTTCTTCTTCCTAATATAATAATAATAATAATAATAATAATAATAATAATAATAATAATAATAATAATAATAATAATAATAATAATAATAATAATAACAACAACAATAATAATAATAGTATTATTTTTTATTTATTTATGTAATTATTATTACTAATATTATTACCAGGTACGCAAACTACGAAATTTATTCATACAAAGCCAACAACGATACTTTCGAAAGAGTTTTTCATTTCGCAGGCTAAGCTTCTTTCTTCAGGCGGCAACACTCACTGTGATTGTTAAAAGGGTGTGTCGAGGGGGCGTGGTCAGAGTGGATCCCTTTAAAATAGGGTACTGAGCTTAGAGTTTGTAGTTAATTATACCAGACAGACGTTAATCATTCATCAATCTTACATAGCGCGATTCCAGCTCAAGAGCTGCTCAAGGCGCCGGTCGATACAGGATCTTACCCAAGCCGCCCGAGGCGCCCACCTGCAGCCTTTGGACTCACAGCCTGACGCACAGACGACTGAGCGCAATCCTTGACGCAATAGGGATGGGGAAGGAGGAATCTAGTGCGTGCTGGGTATATTTGCGTAGCCGGCCCTCACCCGACTAGGACGCCAGCGTCAGGATCTTTAAGCTCCAGGCGATGGAGTGCGTACGTACAAAGACTAGATCTCGGTTTATATTCTCACCCGAAGGAGGCATCCGTGAGGTTTAGGCAAATATTCTCTTCAGTCTAAAATAATGTAAAATGTCAATATCGCCCACGATACAGAATAATGTAAAAGGGTCGTTACTGCGACGGTTTCTAGGCAGTGAAAATATGTTTACTAACAATACTATTCATAGGCCTACAGTATATACGCCGCACGAAGGTTTCCCAACGTTTTTGAGCCTAGGCATTTGTTCAGGGACTGAAGTACAAAGCTGGATTTGTTTGTATGTGACATTTGCTTCTTGTTGATCTCTGCAATATTTGAAGGCAACGAGAACAACAACCACAAAAAAAAAACAAAAAAGAGAGAGCAAAAAACTGCGAAACTAAGGCAAATCTCTCACAGTCAACCAACACTAAGTAAACCGAAGAATCAAATTTAGTGTGGAAGAAACGCCCAGTATGGAAAAGACTGTGGTATTTCTCGCTCTGCTCGCGTCTTTCACGGACCCGGCCGAATCAGCGTCACACATCCACAAACGCAGTGATGACGTATCTCTAGAGGCAGTCGCTACGGACGTCAGGAACCTCGCGAATCAAGTGACGTCACTGATGGCGCAGATGACGGCGCTCCACAACCAAGTGACGTCTCTCAGTAAGTAACGATCTCTGCATTTGCCCGGTATTGATATGTCACTTATATGCCTAGGCCTGATTGATGATGATCATGATGATGTTGACGATGATGATGATAATAATGACGATAATGATGACGATGATGATGTTGACGACGACAATGATGATATGATAATGATGATGATCTTGATAACGACGACGATGATGATAATGATGAGGATGATGACGACGACGAAGATGGTGATGATAACGACGACGTGGACGATGCTTATGAGCACGACGACCATGATGACAATGATATGATAATGACGACGATGAAGATGATGATAGTGATGAATTTGATGACGATGATGATGATAACGACGACATTGACGATGCTGATGACTACGACGACGATGACGACAATGATAATGATGATGATGACGATGATGATGATGATGATGATGATGATGATGATGATGATGATGATGATGATGATGATGATGATGATGATGATGGAAAGACAGGACCATCAGTCTACACTCCAAATAAGGCTGTTGCGCTCCCTTGTCATTTCGATCTTTCTATACGCTTGCGAAACATGGACCCTCACAGTAGACCTACATGTACAACGAAGAATACAAAGCATGGAGATGAAACTTCTGGGCCTTTTTTTATACCCAGCACATCACCAAGGACGAAGTCAGACAGACCATCACACAAGCCATCGAACAACATGATGATGTCAGTATTGAAGAAATGGAAACTCCGATGGTATGGTCACGTCACCAGAGCATCAGGCCTTGAAAAGACCATCCTGCATGGCACGGTACAAGGAGGCGGAAGAAGAGAGAAACAGAAAAATAGGTGGAAGGACAACATTTGAGAATGGACTGGCTTGATACTGAGCGAAGCCTGGAGGGTTGCTATTATTATTATTATTATTATTATTATTATTATTATTATTATTATTATTATTATTATTATTATTATTATTATTATTATTATAATTATTATTATTATTATTATTATTATTATTATTATTATTATTTCTAAAACCCACAACAGCAAACACCGATTGTTTTGGCACTACAACTTACACAGTTATTGTCCTCTACATTTTACAGACAGGCTGCAACACGTCGTGGGGTTCTACGCTCAAGGGACTGGCGATCACTTCCACCCTGTCCAGGCTTTGCCAGGGAGCACCCTCGTCCTGAGCGCCGTGCTGACCAACGTGGGCAACGGCTATGATGGGGACACGGGCTTCTTCACCGCTCCCGTGGGAGGCCTGTACCAGTTCCACGTCAACTTCATGGGTCACCCGGCCAACCTCACTTACGTCCACGCCTCTCTGGTGGTAAGGCTGTTCGTTGTATCCTTGCTGTTATCAACAGCACTAGTACGACTAAGTGCCTTACAACACCAGATTCCCTTGGCACGGGTGGAGTCAGCTTCCCAATGACTAGTCTACACATAGAACAGCACTAAGATCCCTTAATCCTTCTCCCCTGTCCACGATCTCCCTTACCCACGGTCTCCCACCCCCGTGGGGGTGCTGGGGGTTTCAGTATAAATAGTATCCCCACTTTCTGGAAATTTAGTGCTTTAAATTCCCACTGTCGCTGTCTTTCTCATTTGCTCTTTCTCATTCCTGCTCTGTTCTATCAATCTGCTATACTATCGTCTTCTTCGCTAGCCCAGTCTCCTACCTTTTTTCTTGAAAACTCTTACGGGATAAGACTCCTTATTTGTGTATGAGGTCTGTTGGATCAGCTTGGGAATATTGGACGCTTTCTGCCAGGTGGTCACTAGGGCTTCCTATGATGTTATTATTTAGCAATGTAGGCATTTTATATGTATGTGTTTTGTTGATAATTTATAATGATGTTTGTATTCTATTTTGTTTTTGTAAACGGGGGTTCGATAAGTTGGGGTGAGGCCTCAGCCGTCCCCTGCGTGGGATGTCTTTATTGTAAAGTGACTGGCTGGTGGAGAGCTTTCGGTTTTACCACTAGGGTTGTTTCAGCAGATCTTTTATGCGGATCGGGGGTTGTCCGGTCCTGATTTGGCTCGGAAGAGTCCGCTGGACCTAAAGCAATAATAATGTAATGTAATGTACGGTCTCCCAGGATAGCGCTCAGTTGCCTGGGGCGTTAGATAGGTGTGTCAGAGGCGCCTTTGGATAAGAGTGTAAACCGAGGTCTAGTCGGCAGTGCACGCACGCATTCCACAGTACGGACTTTCCAGATCCTGACTCTCTTGTCCTAAACGCGTGAGTGGCGGTGCTTACATTCGTACGCCCAAAAAAAACACCCCACTAGGTGCAGACTTTGCTCAGTTGACTTGTTGTCAGACGATGGGCTTACGGCAGGAAATGGGCGCTTCGGGCGGCGAGAGTTACATCCAGTATGGGCGTTAGTTTCTGTTCACACACTTTTGAACGATCTTGGTCTTTCCTTTATATGGACACATGGTGGTCATTTGTCTTTGAACTGTTTTAAGAACTTAGTTAAGCAGCGCTCAAGGGATCAGTTCTTGCACAACTGGCATCAACAAATTTATGGTAATAACACTTGCATCACGTACAGAAGTTTTAAAAATAAGTTTGGTTTAGAAAATTATCTTGTTCTTTTTGTCACCTGTCCTAAGGAGAAATGTATTAAAATGTAGACTAAGTTGTCACAAGTTACCTATTCAGTCTCAAATATATCTGAACATTGCTAGAGAAGAGAGAGTGTGCACATTGTGTGATCTAGGTGAAATAGGTGATGAATTCCATTATATGTTTGTATGCACTAATCGTTTACTTATTGACAGCAGATGCTCTTTTTTTACCTCAATATTATAGAAATTATCAAAATGCCTATAAAATGCATCAACTAATGAATTCAAAATCTAAAACTAAGTTATTAAAACTGAGTCGTCTCATTGGAATTATCTTTTCTCTGTTTAAATAAAACTAGCATTTCATCATGATCATTACACTGAAATAGAATTTGTCTCAAGATTGCTTTCTTCCTGGATCTAACCATTTCTTCTTGGTTATAACCAGAGTTTTTTTGTTGTTGTTTTTTTAAATCAAATTTAAAAGTGCAATATGCTGACTCTTTATTTTACATTTTGTCTTATTTGCGTGTTATTTGTCTTATTGTGTTGTATTAGTATGATGTTAAATTGGTATCGTTCTGTGTATTTATTTTCTTGCCACATTTATTTCTGTGATTGTAAATTCTTTAGTGTTTGTCAGTCCAGTTGCTGAATATATTGTAAATGTAGCTGTAAAGTTATACAATGCCGTTCATGGTTCGAATGCTGTGTATCCCATCCCTCCCCCCTCAACCCCCCCTTTTTTGGCTATAAAGCCCCCAGGGCTATGAGCCTCTTGTCAATTTTGTATTATTTAAATCATGTTATGTAAAAATAAAAGGACAAAGTTCCAAAGTTCCAAAGTTCCAGTATGGTCAGCGCCTTGAGCAGCTATTCTGCAGAAAAAGCGCTGTACAGTAACGATACGATAAAATAACATTGCTGTTGTAATTTGTCTTGTTTTTCTTGTTCTTGTTCTTCCTCTTTCTTGTTGTTTTTGTTGTTTCTTCTTCTTCTTCTTCTTCTTCTTCTTCTTCTTCTTCTTCTTCTTCTTCTTCTTACTTCTTCTTCTTCTTCATCTTCTTCTTCTTCTTCTTCTTCTTCTTCTTCTTCTTCTTCTTCTTCTTCTTCTTCTTCTTCTTCTTCTCCTTCTTCCTCCTCCTCTTCTTTAATCTTCTTCCTCCTTACTTCCTTAATCTTTCTGCTGCTTCGTCGTCGTTTTCTTCTTTTTCCTCTTTAATCTTCTTTCCCCTCAATCTTCTTGTTCTTCTTCTCCCTTTTTATCTCCTCACCATTATATTCTCCTATTCAGGTGGATGACCACAGTGTGGCGACGACCATCTCGGACTCCAGAACCGGCTATTACGATTCGGTGGGGATGCACCCCGTCGTCCACGTGAGGGCTGGGGCCAAGGTCCACGTCATCAACCCAGACACCGTCCTGGATTCTTACTACACTGGCGCCTTCCTAACCTTCGCCGGCTTCCTCATCGCCGCTGATTAATTTGATTGGCTTTGACAGAAGTCGTATATGAGTTGAGTTGATAGGCGTTGGCTAAATCAACATATAACTCAAAACTAACGATTGACTGAATGAATGAATCCAAATTTATATAGCGCATAAAAACTTCCACACCCGGAGGCGTGCTTACAGCGATTATGGGGAGAGTAAGGATGGAGGTGGTGGGGGGGTGTGGGGGAGTGTGGGAATAAATGGATATAGACATGACAAGGGTTTGAACAACAAAAATGAATTCAAGACAATAAATGGGTATATAAATAAGAAAAATAGAGAGAAAAACACAAAAAAGATGGAGAAAAAAACACAATGAAGCCAAAAACAAAAAAATAAAGGACATAGTAATATCACACACACACAAAACACACACACACACACAAACACACCCCCCCACACACACACACAAACACACACAACTGACGCAAAGGCAGAAATATGATTCGCGTCTCCTTGGTGCTCTCAGGTTAGGAGGTCCCGTAAGGTTGGAGAGAGGTGTCTAATGTTGTCCCCACCTCATCCTCTGTTTTCGCCCTCAATTAATTGTTTTAAATGTGTATACGTTTAGCGAACCAAACCGTTTTTTTTCTCTCACCATTTTGAAAGACCCCACTCGCGATCACAATACGCCACTTACAAAACTGTAGTACAGTCACAAGAGGATTTTTACCCCAGCAAATGTCCATGAAAGAGTATCGTTAACGCTATGTTGTTTTGTGGTTTTCTCACGTGAAGAGGTGTCTTAGGCGTCTTAGTCAAGTTAACTGAACTGCCGACAAATGATTCTACTATGTACAGCAACTTTACAGATGAAATGAAAACAAAACCTTACAATCTTATTGGGTTGCTTTGATGTTAACATCTGAACACAAAACACACCCCAAAGTTAGTGTGTGGTATCTGTTACATCGGTTTTGCGGTAACAAGGGAGGAAGTGAATCACCGATGAGAGAAGAACGATAATCACGCAAGAGAAACAAAAAAAAAAATCAAACAAAAACAAAAAAACTTGCGTTACGAGCCCACAACCGTTGTTACGTCATTTTTTGACGAGCGCCGATGGTAAGTGGGCTAAAAAACCAGGAACTGTGTTCTTTATACTGGACTAATTACGAAGCTGCTTATCAACAACCACTCATCGAAGAGTTATGTAGCAAACGGTTTGTGGCAGTTTTGATTTCGTACGGTGAAATAATATACTTATAATCAATATATTGCCTCAGTATTTTTTAAATAAAAAAGCTAACAGAGTTACTAACATAATATGGAACAGTTTGCCACGGGAAGTTGTCACAGTAGGTACCACAAATGCTCCTAAAAGGGTCTCAATAAAGTAAAATGTTCTCCCCTGACTGATATGGGGAACCCCCTCTTCCCCACCTCACTCCTCTTGGTAGGCAAAGCTATCAAACAGCTGATGCCTGGAAGCCTACCAAACTTGTGACTAGACTAGTATCATATTAAATGTGCTTCAAACCGCACCTTTATCGGGAGGGCAAAGGGCTGTCAGCCTGTGAAACCAACACTACAAAACTATGCTATGCTATGCTATGCTATACTATACTATGCTATGCTATTACTTACGACAGTTATTCTCATCTTCGCATGTATCCAAGCAGTCACAATGGCCGTCACAGACGTTGGCTTTGTTGATGCACCGTGACGATGAGCACCTGTACTGGTGCGACCCGCACTCCCCACCTGTCAACAGTTTAGGATCGATGAGTCAAATGAGTTCATATAATTACGGGTATGAAGCATTGTTTTTTTTAATATTAACCTTATCCTCGTATGATTACTTAACATCCTTGTTTCTTCCTCAAAAACCAATACAGTTCCACTGAATGCAATACAAGACCAGACCGGACAGAACTAAACAAGACAGGACATGCGGGCTTACAGTGTTGTTCATCTGCGTCACTATGCAAGCAGTCCACGAAGCCATCACAAAGGGCATCCTTCAGGATGTAGAACCCGTTAGGACACCGGAAATGACCTCCTGCAACACGTTACAATCATGAATAATTAATCGAGATGAAAATAGATATTGCGTCATGACTGTGTTCATGATGTATTTCAAAGCACGCGCAAAATAATGGGAACTGACTGGACTTTCATGACTCTTTCCCCAAGTCTATAAATAAATATTTTGTCATCGAGGAAACGTCCTTTACAAAATAAAAAAGAGAATAACGAGAAGTTGGAGAAGAAGAAGAATAAGCAGAAGAAGAAGAAGAAGAACAAGAAGAAGAACAAGAAGAAGAACAAGAACAAGAAGAACAAGAAGAACAAGAACAAGAAGAGAAACAACAACAACAACAACAACAACAAAAAGAAGAGAAGAACAAGAACAAGAAGAAGAAGAAGAGAAACAGAAACAACAACAACAACAACAACAACAACAACAACAACAACAACAAGGACAAAAAGAAGAGAAGAACAAGAACAACAGACGATAAGAAAATAACACAGAAACAGAGAACTGACGCCTGGGGACAGAGAACCATGGCAACATAGTGCTGAAGGAAACATAGAGCCGTGACTTCGGTACAGACACTGTGAGAACAGAGCTAGAGAGCTGAAGAAACATACAGCTATGATTTGTGAACAGAAAACCATGGCAATATAGAGCTGAGGGGAACATGGAGCTGTGACCTGGGAACAGACAACGTGGGAATAGAAAGCTGTAGGAACATAGCACCAGCTTGTAAAAGCGGATTATCCTTACTTAGAGAAAAGAAGGGAAACAATTAAAAAAAGTGAAAGGCGATCTGTCCACGAGTTTGTCCTTGTCGTGTCCACGCATTGACGTAGCTATTGACAACAACGTCAGCAACCTGCAACTCCCACTACTACTTACGGCCTAGAGATTGCCAAGCAGGATTACATTACATTACATGATTATTGCTTTAGGTCCAGCGGACTCTTCCGAGCCAAATCAGGACCGGACAACCCCTGACCCGCGTAAAAGATATGCTGAAACAACTCTAGTGGCAAAACTGAAAGCTCTCCACCAGCCAGTCACTTTACAATAAAGACATCCCACGCAGGGGACGCTGAGGCTGTACTCTAATTTATCGAA
Organism: Oncomelania hupensis; assembly: GCA_036898135.1. Lineage (NCBI taxonomy): Eukaryota > Metazoa > Mollusca > Gastropoda > Littorinimorpha > Pomatiopsidae > Oncomelania > Oncomelania hupensis. The sequence continues at coordinate 11,002,500 of CM072526.1, read as the reverse complement.
CCCCCGTTTACAAAAACAAAATAGAATACAAACATCATTATAAATTATTAATAAAACACATACATATAAAATGCCTACATTGCTAAATAATAACATCATAGGAAGCCCTAGTGACCACCTGGCAGAAAGCGTCCAATATTCCCAAGCTGATCCAACAGACCTCATACACAAATAAGGAGTCTTGTCCAGGAAGAGTTTTCAAGAAAAAAGGTAGATGACTGGTCTAGCGAAGAAGAAGATAGTATAGCAGATTGATAGAACAGAGCAGGAATGAGAAAGAGCAAATGAGAAAGACATCGTCAGTGGAAATTTAAAGCACTAAATTTCCAGAAAGTGGGGATACTATTTATTAATGAAACCCCCGGCACCCCAACGGGGGCATGCCAAGCAGATAGATAAATCTTAAAGGTGTCCCCGTAACATTTCGGTCGCTGGGAAGTTGATGGAAGGGTTTAGGACCTCTCTTTTTCCTAGGCCAGCTTAATGAGGGCGCGGTGCCTATCTCCTCCTCCCTCGTTTCTTTTGCATTTTTCGTCGGTTCTAAACAGACCCAGTTCACAGCTGGGTGGACATTGGGTGTGTCGTGCGCTTGTTTCAGTCTTTGTGAGTCGTTCGTAGGCTGCCTTCCAAGCATTGGACCCCCCCCCCTCTACCACTTCTCCCAACCCCCATCCAAGTACCAACCCTTCCCGACGTTGCTTAACTTGAAACATTGCTACCGTACACTACTGCGGCACCCAAACAGACAGACAGAGAACTAGACAGAACAGACAGACAGACGAAACAGACAGCTAGGAAATCTCGCAAGCACACACACGTACACACATACCCACACCCTCACACACACACACACACACACACACACAAGTATGTAGAACACCAAGACTGGGTTTTACTAAGAATGAAATAATCGGAAAGTGATTTTTTTTTGACGGAAAGAATGCAAACTTCTTCTAGAAATGTAAGAATCTAATGCAAAATTGGCTCTTTCCGTCTCAAAAGTTGACCTAGTTCGTCTCCTATAGGCGACGAAATAGGTCAAACTTTCTTGCAAAATTTTCCGAAAATGGACTGGATTTTCTCCGTCCCGGATAGAGCACTCCCTTGTACTTAAAACACTCTCGTGCACTACAACTGCACTCCCATGCACTAAAAGAGCACTCCTGCGTATTTAGAAAAAAGTGGGTGGCTGGAAAAAACTGGGTGGCTAATACACTCACCCATTTCCTACATAAAAAGCAAGGTTAGTCACCCATTTCAAGGCTTATGTCTACGCACATACACACAAACACACACACGTTAGTTTTACTTGGTCTTTTCATTTGTTGTTGCAATCATGCATGGACGGCGTGCCCAAGTCAAAAGGTCTGGTTTTGATCGGACAACAAAATATATTGTATTGTGTTGTGTTGTGTTGGATTGTCTTGGGAGCTAGCACTGTCATTTATTTTAGCAGCATTAAGTTAAACAGCATCTATGCCTCCTACATTCACCATTTCAAAACGACGCATTCAGTGCAAAGACAGCCGCACTCAACACACCGAAATAACTATCATTATTTTCACCTTTGAGAAACACAGCCCTGTGTTACAATTACCATGCGGTAAAGAATAAGTATACGGGATTGCTAAAAGGTGACGAACTATTTTTCAACAGCATCAAGTGGCCATACAAATAGCTGGCGGAAAATAAAAGAGAGCGCATAGTTCACCTGTTGGCATATGTATCAACTTAATTTTTTAAATTTTTTTAATTTCCCCGTGTTTGCTTTACAATCGCAGGGCTGAGAGAGAGAGAGAGAGAGAGAGAGAGAGAGAGAGAGAGAGAGAGAGAGAGAGAGAGAGAGAGAAAGAGAGAGAGACTCGAAACTTGAAATTTTTTTAAAATTAGGGATAAAGTTTACAGACTAATATGTCCAATCTTCCAATCTGTCCATTAACAAACTAACATAATAAAGAACCTTTAACATTAACTTGGAAATCATATAACACGCGCACTCCTACACACGCACACAAACACACACACACACTCACACACACATATGCATACGTACACATACCATCATCTTCGTCATTATCTTTAATCAATTTTAGACAACTAACACCCGCCCCATTCCTCCCCCTTATAACAACAACAACAACAACAATCATCATCATCATCATCATCATTATCATCATCATCACAGATGACATAGCTGCTATACCCACACATTTCCTCCTATATTTAACTCATTGGGCAGCGATCGGCAACCACAATGCACGCTGACATACTGCACGATTATTGCCGCTGTTAATTAAGGAAAAATGAAGGAAGCGTAATTCAATTCAAGAAAATTAAAGAAATGGAATTCAATGTAGAAAATTCAGGAAGTGGAATTTAATAGACTACGCTCAGAAATACGACGGGAGACCACTTTGGCCGGATTGTCCGCATGTTACGCCCAGAGTTGTCTAAAGATGGGCGGACATTCTTTGCAAACAAACACAGTTTCTAGCCTATAATTTCTGCTCTGTCCTCCATTAGACCTTCCGGGTCAACCGAAAAACTGATTTCCGTTGCAAGCCTAGCTAGCTCCGTTAGTTCGGCCTTGCACTTCCCTGCCCTGAAACGACCACCACCCTTTATGGGTTATGAGACGAGATGTCTTGGTAACTAAAAACAAAACCAAAAGACAAGTTACCTCCCATTTACAAATAAGGTTTATTAAAGAAAAAACAAATTGGAATTCGATTAAAGAAATTAAGGTAGTGGAATTTCATACGGAGGTAGTTAATCTGTTCAGTGCCGTTTAACGTGTCAACACGAAGCCCTGGCTGCCTCCCAACTGCCACTTTTATCAAGGATTACGTTTAACTTCTTCACCGCCATAAACTGTGGTTTTCCTTATCTGTTAACGACCATGTTTATTCCCTAGCACCCTCATTCACATAGTGTGCATTTTTCTGATTCGGTTCTTGGTCTTCTTCTTATATACTTGTTTTTTTTTTTCATGTTTTTGTTCTATTTGTTCTTCTTCTTGCTCTTCTTTTGTCTTCTTTCTCTAGTTGTGCTTGTTGTTGTTGTAATATTGTTGTTGTTGTTGTTTTTCTTCTTGCCCTACTTCTACTTCCCCCCCCTTGCTTCTTCTTCTTCTTCTTCTTCTCTTTGCTCATTCTTCTTGTTCTCCTATTCGCCCTCCTCATTCTTCTTCTTACTGATCCCCCGTTTTACAAAGAGAACTCTTTTTTAAAACCATTAATAGACATCAACAATTCTGAAAACAGTGATTGACCGACCTACCTATAAAGAACTCCAAAATAACACATGACAGTGTAAAAGGCAGGTATATAGCGTAGTTGAGACCAGCCTAGGTCTTCTTCTCCACTCCCTATTACTTGAGAGAAGACAGAAAGGCCTCGTAGAGTCTCATGCATGCTTTATGTATGAGGACAGAGTGGAATCTTCTTCTTCTTCTTCTTCTTCTTCTTCTTCTTCTTCTTCTTCTTCTTCTTCTTCTTCGTCTTCTTCTTCTTCTTCTTCTTCTTCTTCTTCTTCCTCATCTTATTCTTCTTCATGTCCTGTCGTTCTTGTTGTCGTTCTTCTTTTTCTCTTCCTTCTTCTCATTTTCTTTCTTATCCTTCACCTTCTTCTCCTCCTCCTTGGCGTTGTGGTTGGTGGGGAAGAGTGGGCGTGACAAGAGGGGGGTGGGGGTGGAGGGATGTAGGATGGGATTTAGTGCACTCTTTTCCTTCCTTTGAATGTCTAGAAACAGAGAGAGACAAAGACAGAGACAGAGAGGGGAATAGAGAGAGACAGAGAGAGACGGACATATATAGATAGACAGAGGGAGGGAGAGAAAGACAGACCAACAGAGAGAGAGAGAGAGAGAGATAAAAAGACAGACAGACAGACAAAAGACAAAAAGACAAACAGACACATGGAGAGAGGTCGACAGAGAAAGAGACAAACACAGATACAGAGAGTGAGACGGAAAGAAAATGACAAGCGCCAGACCGACAAAGAGATCATCCCAAACCTGTAACCTTTTCAGTCTCACATTAAATCCACCCCATCCGACCCCACCCTCCAGAGGGTTTGCAGTGTTTATTGGAGCCCACGCCAATGCCTTGTGCAACCATCGGGAGCAGGTCTATCTTCACTCAGGTCTTTTTTTTGTGTGGATTATTTGATACGCCCAGGTGTCCGTTTTCTCAGTTATACCACTATTATGTTCTCCCCCCCCCCTCGCTCCCCCCCACCCAAGGCATGTTCCTCGAAGCGGCCTTGTAGTTCAGTGGGTAGAGAGCTGGTTTCTCAGGACGAAGGTCGCGGGTTCGAGCCCCGCCTGGGATGATCTTGCGTGACTTGGGCATGAGATTTTTCAGGACACCGAGGGTTTTCTCCTGATGCTCCAGTTTCCTCCCTTTAACCAATAATAGAGTTCGGTGCAGTCAATCTAAAATTTCAAATAGTAAAAATGTATTTATTTTCCGACTTCTGTAATAGTGATCTTTTCAGATCGCCGCGCTTTTGAGTTCGATTGAAGAAAAGACGCGCGATAGCATCCTGTTTATTAGTAGTATTATTATTAAGATGTCTATTTGTGCGCAGGCCTATGTTTCCACCAAGGCACTGTTGTAAAAATATTTATTAAAATACATGTTTGAAATATTATATTTCTTAAACATTATTCTATTCTGATGAGATGCAGAGAGTTATGTGTCCAATGGCTAGTGTGATGGTCTGTCGGGCTTTGTCCGTTGCACAAGCCATTGGACAACACGATGACATGCTCACAGTGGTGAAGAAACGGAAGCTCCGATGGTGTGCCCCTCACCGGAGCATTAGGCCTTGCAAAGACAATCCTGCAAGGCACGGTGCACGGAGGCAGAAGAAAAGGGAGACAGAAAAAGGGTGGGGAGACCACATTCGAGCATGACACTGAGAGAAGCCATGAGGGTTGTTGAGAACAGAGAAAGATGGAGTACGCTGGTTAAACGATCAACTGTGGTGCCCTTACGCCTTTCGAGTTACGGGACAGCATAAGATAGGATAGGTTAGGAAAGGATAGGGTAGGGTAGGATAGGATAGTGAGCTGTATCAATTTTCCATTGAGGGTAATACCGATGTGTTGACTTGACTTGACTTGTTCTTTGAGGTCGATGTCTCCCACAAGTCCATGTTTCCCAAAGATAGCATAAGATAGGATAGGATAGGATAGGAAAGGATAGGGTAGGTTAGGATAGGATAGTGAGCTGTATCAATTTTCCATTGAGGGTAATACCGATGTGTTGACTTGGCTTGACTTGTTCTTTGAGGTCGATGTCTCCCACAAGTCCATGCTTCCCAAAGTGGTTCTATCAGGGGTGGTATAATAATAATAATAATAATAATAATAATAATAATAATAATAATAATAATAATAATAATAATAACAATAATAATAATAATAATAATAATAACAACAGGCAATTTATACAGCGCTTTCCAAAATCAGAAAGCACTTTACACAAACAAATGTAAACACAACATGCGTACATTGGTCAATAACACGCAACCACATAAACATCCCAACACCAAAAATAACTAACAACACTCACTCATGGCGCCTAAGAAAAGGCCTCTCTAAAAAGATGCGTCTTCAAGTTCCTTTCAAAAGACGCTAGTGAAGGACTGTGACGGACGGACCGAGGTAGCGAGTTCCGTTGGATAAATCCGCGAAGCGGTACGGTACGGAATTAACCACCACTTCGCGGATTTAAACACTGGGTAATTGCTTCCTGATTACCGCCCCCTAACCTCCACCCCGCAGGCCTGTTTTCCCCTTCTTTCCCCCCACCCAACCCCAAACCATACAACCCTTAGTGTGCAATTAAAAAAACCAAATATATCGCTAATATTGACGTCACTGTCACGTGTTCGCTTTCTGGGTAGTTGAGTTGGCTTGTTTGTTGGGAGTTAATCTTGGGGATGTGTGGGGGTGGGGATGAACGAGGTGGATGGGGTGGAGACATAGTGTGGGCGAACATAGAACTAGAGAAATACAGACCTGGCAAAATACAGACTCGGAGAAATAAAGACTTTGAGAAATACAGACTCGGAGAAATACAGACTCAGAGAGAAATACAGACTCAGAGAAATCCAGATTCAGAGAAATACAGACTCAGAGAAATCCAGACTCAGAGAAATCCAGACTCAGAGCTAGAGAAATCCAGACTCGGAGAAATACAGACTCAGAGAAATACAGACTCAGAGAAATACAGACTCAGAGAAATCCAGACTCAGAGAAATCCAGACTTAGAGAAATCCAGACTCAGAGAAATAAAGGACTCAGAGAAATACAGACCCAGAGAAATACAGACCCAGAGAAATCCAGACTCAGAGAAATACAGACTCAGAGAAATACAGACTCAGAGAGAAATACAGACTCAGAGAAATACAGACTCAGAGAAATGCAGACTCAGAGAAATCCAGACTCAGAGAAATCCAGACTCAGAGAAATACAGACTCAGAGAAATACAGACTCAGAGAGAAATCCAGACTCAGAGAGAAATACAGACTCAGAGAAATACAGACTCAGAGAAATACAGACTCAGAGAGAAATACAGACCCAGAGAAATACAGACCCGGAAAAATATACACTCGAAGAAATTTAGACCTCGAGAAACAAAGACCCGGAGAAATACAGAACCGGGGATAAAAAAAAACACATATATTCAGGAAAATATAGACTGTAAATCTAGACTTTTGGTCGTATGCACGAAAAATGGAATAACTTTATGCTAGAATATCGGCTAAACCGGTGTAGCTAATCCAGAATATTTTTCAGCACAAATTGGTTTTTTTTAATTTATTTTTTTTATTTTAACAACTTTATTATCACCGATTTCAAATTCGGGCACTTTCATTTTCGAAAGTACAGCAGCCCCAAGTGAAGCGCTTTACCCAAGGTACATACTGGGTGTGTTCTTGTCACCGGCACTCACCCGTCTAGGACATGAGCGTCAGGATCTTTAAAGTCAGTTATGATGGAATGCATGCGACACAGACTAGACCTCGGTTTATACTCTCATCCGAAGGAGTAGGAAACGGGAGTAAAGTGTCTTTCCCAAGGACACAACACAATGTCCCGGCCTGGGCTCGAACTCGGGGCCTTCAGATCCGCAAGCCAACGTTCTAACCACTCGGCCACCGCGCCTCCCTTTATGGTATGCATGATGCACTCCAGCTGGATAGGTATTACAGAATGTGCTATTTTTAGAATAGGGGAATTCCTGCTACTGCGCATGCGCCATATCCCACAAAGCACCATGCCACTAGCAAACCAATGAAATGCTGTGAGGAACTTGTGCGTTTGAAATAAATGACTGTCCCTCCTCTGATTTTTAAATTGATTTTAATGTGGTTCTGAAAGGAAGTGGCATCAGAACATTTTTAGCCACATCTTAATGAACAATTAATATAATATTTACGTCCCTTATATGATCACGTGTCTGGGGACATTCATTTCTTTAACGAACGAACAAACTTGTAGTGGCGAAGATCCGTACCGATTCACGACTTGTATATCCTCAGAAATTTCGTCCGTTAGGTCTATAATGTCGTTCCTCCTGAATCTGAATTTGTCGTACAGTTCCACATCATCAAACTTTTCGAAGGGGAGAATTCGATCACGAAAAATACGATTTCTGGCGTATTGCCGTCTGCAAATTTACCGATACACAACACCGGCCCTTTTGTTTCAGCGACGGAAACAGGAATAAGAGATTTATCCCCACTGAAAGGATGATATAACTTTATACCGGTGAATTCCAGATCTGGTGAAACATAGACCTGGTGAAACGAAGACCTGTAGAAATACAGACCCTGGGAAATATACTCGGAGAAACATAAACCCCCAAAATACAGATCCGGAGAAATATAGACCCGGAGAAATATAGAACTGAGAGTACGTAGACTTCGGAGGAACACAGATCTGGGAGAACATAGGGCTGTCCCCATACGACTACCACCTTTCTTTTTTCACCTGTGCAAAAGGTATGCAATACACAGGTAGACGTTGCTTCTTACAACAAACTATAAGATGCACCTCGCCTGCTCCCTATCGCGGATGCGCCAGCAGCCGGGTGAAATTTATAGTAAGCGGGTCCTCTTTCAGTTTCCTTTCTCGCCAAATGCAGAGAAATTATAATTTTATTTTCCGTATAGGAAACTGCTGAGCACCCTGGTAAAATTTATAGTAAGTAGGTCCTCTGGCAATGTCCCCTTCTTGCCAAATGCAAAGAAATGTTGTGGCTTCCTTTTCCTTATTTTAAAACTGCTGGCAACTTGAAATATTCTACACGCGCAAAACAAAAAGTTGGCCGTTGGTCCACTTTCACTGTCCCTACTTGAAAAAATATATACACACAAGGAGCGTTGTGGCCAAGTGGGCTAAGGCGGGACTAATTTGCCTTGTCCACAGGCCAGAAAACAATGGCGCCTGACAGGTGTGGGTTCGATCCAGCGTCTGGGCGTTATGTTTCTCCGAATATTATTTACTTTTGACTCGGGCAACGTCTCGGGGGTTTTCTCCGGGTACTCCGGTTTGCTCCCCCAGCAAAATTTCAAAATCACAACTAATGTTAGGTAGGTTGGGTTTGGTCGCACTACAGGCTGCGACTACGCTTTCCCCAGGGGAGGCGGCCCAGAATTTCCCTATCAATAATAATAATAATAATAATAATAATAATAATAATAATAATAATAATAATAATAATAATAATAATAACAGGCAATTTATACAGCGCTTTCCAAAATCACAAAGCGCTTTACACAAACAAATGTAAACACAACATGCGTACATTGGTCAATAACACGCAACCACATATACATCTCAACACCAAAAATAACTAACAAGACTCACTCATGGCGCCTAAGAAAAGGCCTCTCTAAAAAGATGCGTCTTCAAGTTCGATTTAAAAGACGCTAGTGAAGGACTGTGACAGACGGACCGAGGTAGCGAGTTCCAGGTCTGAACGGAGAAGAAGCTCTACCCTGTGGTATTCTGGTACACGGAACATCCTTTCATCTGCAGAGGAGCGGAGAGACCGAGAAGGAACATAGACAGTCAAAAGTTCGGAAAGATAGCTAGGAGCAGTTCCAGAGATGATGTGGTAGCAGAGACATGAGGTTTTATATTTAATGCGTTGTTCAATTGGGAGCCAGTGTAGCTCTTGAAAGAGAGGCGTGCAATGTTGTGATTTTCGTGCTTTGAAGATGAGTTTAGCTTCAGAGTTTTGGGCTTGCTGAAGAGGTCTAAGGACTTTCTGTGTGCAACCTACAAGGAGTGAATTACATTAATCCAATCTAGACAGAATGCATGCACTAACTAGTGTTTTTGTTGCTTCTTGTGTGAGATACTGTCGAATGGAGCGTGTGTCACAGAAGCGAAAAAGCGAAAAAAAGGTAAATAACAACAACAAAATATATATATATATAGAAGTTGTCGTTGTTGCTGGATGAAAATGCAGTACGGTTTAATAAAGTTCTACGCCATGGTTTAAGAGGATGTTACTTTTTAACCATGTTGCTGACTTGGGATACACTCACGCCATAATTGCCACATTTTCGTGATTAAGACGGTCCTCTGAATGGAAAATGAATCATGATAAGAATCCGTTTCCCAACATAGTAAATAACCGTTAGCATATTATGAATGGAAAATCAATTATTCATTTGAATGCAGCATGGGAAGACTACATCATTCATCCAAAAGTGCAATTCCAGAAGTATATGCAAGGAGACGCTCCCTTAAGCAGTTTTCTGTTCTACTGTACGACGTCAATTTATTTTAATTGCATATTTTCCTGAATTAAATTAAAATAAAAAAATAATAAACCGGGAAGTATTTCAATTAAATAAATAAATAATGCCCATAGTAATTATAGCCACTGGTCCTTAGTCCCAGAATTAACCGTAGGCTGTGCGTCTGTCTGTCTGTCTGTCTCTCTCTCCCTTCCATCTTCCCCACCCCCCTCCCCTCAACCCGCCGAGTCGCGCTGTAGCAGTTCCGATCTGTATTGTGCATCAGTTCGCCCTGCCTCCGTGTTTATTTATGCAGCGTGTGTGGTGCGCATGCGCGATAGTTACTAAACATGCCGTCACTTCCGGCGATGCTATCAGTTTTTGCGGGCAGGGAACGAGGAAACATAAGCAAACAAAAAGATGTTATGAAAGGGAGGCAAAGAGGAGACGGAAAGGTGAGGGAGGTAGAGTGTGTGTGTGTGTGGGGGGGGGGTGAAGGAAAGGGGAGAAATATCAAGGAAGGATGAGGGGAGGAGGGGGGGAGAGGGATGGAGCGAGAAGGTATTTAGAAATATAAACACAAGTTTGTGTTGGGTTGTTGTTGGGCGATGCTGGATTGTTTTCAAAGGGAAGTTTTCGATGGGTGCCGTTACTGCCAACACGGTTTGTAACGGATGTACTCACCTACCTTTGACATTTCCCTATTGTCTTCTTCTGTGACACACGCGCGGCGTAGCTGCGACTCGGCTAAGCTTTACGGGGGTGGCCTCTCACTCCTGAGAAGCACCCGGCGAATCTCAGGTACTCTGGCACAGGCTTAAGTGTTTAAGCCCTCGCACAGGATCTAAGCATGTTCAATCAATATAATGTATGTGTACTTTCTCAAAGGTCAAGGTCATTGTACTTCACCGTTTTCTAAAAAAAACATCTTGCACTGCACGCCTATCTTAAAACTGGCTAACCCGATTTTGGTAACTGCTTGCAGAAAGTTCAGATAGTGGTCTATCATTCAGTGTTTTCATTTCGTTTCGATAGGATAAACCCGAGTCACAGCAACGCCAAGAAAATTAACACGTTTGAAAATGTTTATTTTATCGGCTATGTATGTAAGTGTCTGAAAATACATTTGAATGACTTGCCATCTTGTTTTCTCAGAGTATCAACCGGTATCACACCCTATGTGCTAGAGCCATGGTGATGTTGTAATAACGCCACAAACACAAAACAAAAAATTAATGACTCAAGGGTGTTCCGTGACGTAAAAGAACGGCTGACGTCAACATTTCACACGCGTTGGCAACACGCAAAAGTACAATAAAGCCAAGGGTGACGTGTGCTATGACGCGTAGCATCCTCTGACATCACTTTACACGTTTTCTTCTTTTCTACCTCCAACATGCTATTTCCGATAGTTCCGCCCGGTGCGCAGGTAACTGACGTCGCCATGTGAACATGTACATCAACGACATTGAAGCTCGGAGAAAGAGATGGGGAGGGAGGGAGAGAGAGAGTGAGTGAGTGAGAGAGAGAGATGAGGGTAAATGGGAGGAAGGAGGGAGAGAGAGAGAAAGAGAAGAAGAAGAAGAAGAAGAAGAAGAAGAAGAAGAAGAAGAAGAAGAAGAAGAAGAGAGCTGTCTGTCTATCTGTCTCTCTCCGTCTGTATATTTTGTCTCTGTCTCTCACGGATTAACTCTCTGTCGGTCTAGCTGTCTGCCATTTTCTCTTCTCACTCTGTCTCTGTCTCTCCCTGCTGTCTGTCTCTCTGTCTGTCTGTTTCTACCTGTATGTATATCTATACCCGTCTTCTTGAAAAAAAAATTCGAGTGGGCCAATCAGGCGGCTTCAAGAATCAAACTATCAATTGTCATTCTCTCTCTCTCTCTCTTTGTCTCTCTCTGTCTCTCTCCACCCGGTACACATTGGTCGAAGGCTACCAGAAGCATGCTTTAGTAGTCGCCTCAAAAGGGCGATAAATCATGCTCTCATGCTTCAGAGCACTGCTTCCTATACTCTTCAAGCTCTATAGTGACGGGAAAAGCGCAATTTCACTGTATGTTGCTCTACAACATTCCGCTCTTTCCGTCTCAAAAACCCAATTGCCTTGTTGGATTCTTAAATTGCATGAAACCAAGTGAGGACACTATCCGGCGTCAACAAACGGTTCAAAAACATTCTCAAACGTTCGTAAAAGACAGTTGACCTAGAAACAAATACAGTTTGACCTAATTCGTCCCCAGAGGAGACGAAACTTACATTTTCTAGTTCCATGAGTGGATTGGTCAGTGCTCCTAGGGCTTGAAGCGTATAGGAAGCAGTGCTCTGAAGCATGAGAGCATGCTTGATGGCCTGTTGAGGTGACTACTACAGCATGCGTCTAGTAGCCTTCGACCAATGTGTATGGGGTGCTCTATCTCCCTCTCTCTTTCTCTCGAGTATTAGAGACTTAGCCACGCAGCATGTATGAGCAAAGCATCACTACCCTTCGGATATAGTTTGCAGCAGTGCTCAGCGTTACCAGTAAACCAAAGCACATTACACATGTCATAGCAAATACAGTCCAAGTCCAGCTCCAACGGGTTTTCTGCCAGCCTAGTCCTAATTGAAAACAAACATCGAGTGGACGCCTCTAGCGGCTGAGTAAGATCCTGTATCCGTCAGCGCCTTGAGCTGCTCTTGAGCTGGAAAGGCGATATATATATAATATATATATATATATAATATATATAAATAAAACAAAAAGCAGAAAAAGACCCAATGTTCATTATTTTGCGTACAAGAAGTTTATAATTTATGATAAATCATTGAGCGAAAAGAAAGCGCGATGAGACTCCATTGCAATTTAGGTCCATGTGTACATTAAGTAATCTTAGTCGTTACACGAAATTACACTGGTCTGCAACCCTGAGATAACAGCAGGGCTTACTGGGATATGAATGGAGAGAAGAACAAGAAGAATAAGAATAATGAAGAGAAGGAGGTGTATCAGCAGCAGCAGCAGCAGCAGCATAAGAAGAAGAAGAATGAATGAATGAATGAACATTGAGATTTAACATCATTTGCAATATGGCAGACGGGGATAAACATCTCAGGGAACAGCGAATAGGGACCTAAATCAACACTGAACCATCAGAGCAATAAAACTTCTAAAAAGGACAGTGAAAATTGGCCACTTTTATCTTGCCCAGAATGGTTTGATCGATTGATTGTTGCTTTAGGTCCAGCGGACTCTTCCGAGCCAAATCAAGACCGGACAACCCCCGATCCGCATAAAAGATCTGCTGAAACAACCCTAGTGGGAAAATTGAACGCCCTCCACCGGCCAGTCACTTTGCAATAAAGACATCCCACGCAGGGGACGGCTGAGGCTTTACCCCAACTACTCGAACCCCCGGTTACAAAAACAAAATAGAATACAAACATCATTATAAATTATCAACAAAACATATACATATAAAATGCCTATATTGCTAAATAATAACATCATAGGAAGCCCTAGTGACCACCCGGCAGAAAGCGTCCAACACTCCCATACACAAACAAGGAGTCTTGTCCAGGAAGAGTTTTCAAGAAAAAAGGTAGGTCATTGATCTAGCGAAGAAGAAGATAGTATAGCAGAGTGATAGGACAGTGCAGGAATGGGAAAGAGTAAATGAGGAAGACAGCGACAGTGGGAATTTAAAGCACTAAATTTCCAGAAAGTGGGGATACTATTTATACTGAAACCCCCGGCACCCCAACGGGGGTACTGTTGTCGCAGTGAATTGGTCAAGCCTACAAAGTCAAGACAGGTTTTCAACTGGGGCTTTCACTTTTCCCTTTATAGGTTAGAACAGTCTACAGTGGCAAGATTGCTCATGACCCCAAGGGGTAATCTTGCCCAGAAGAAGAAGAATGAGTGAGGAGGAGTAAAAGAAGCAGAAGAAGAAGAAGAAGAAGGAGATGAAGGATGAGAAGAAGAAGGAGGAGCAGAAGAAGAAGAAGGAGGAGATGAAGAAGGAGAAGAAAGAGGAGGAGCTGAAGAAGAAGGAGTGACAAGGATGCAGAAGAAAGAAAAGAAAAATTAAGAAGAAGAAAGCGGGGAATGATGGAGAAGGACCAATAAGAAGAAAGAAAAGAAGAAATGAGGATTAAAGAAAAAGCAAAATGAAAAGAAAGATCAAAAAAACAGAACGAAAAGAAGAAGAATATATAAGAAGAAATGAAAAGAAAGGGATGGAAGTAAAAAAAGGAAAGAAAGGAAGAAGAAGAAGAAAATTGAAGGAAGAGATCCCTTTTAAAAATAAGGGAAGAAGAAGAAAGAAAGTATGTATGATTATATGGGATCCGATTTTGGGGGGCGGTGAATTGTGACAGAGAGTAGTGTGTGAAGAAGGAAAAGGATAGAAGGTATAAAAAGGAAGAAAAGGAAATGAAGAAGATAAATGATAGAAAGAATATGATGTAGGGAGGTTTGATAGAAGAAGGGAAGAAAAAAGAACAACATCAAGAGAGAATTAGAATCAAGAGGAAAGGTTGGGGCCCTTTTGGATGTAAAGCCTAGCAACTCTCAGCAGAAACAGTTTATGAATCGAAAGTGTACCCAGAAAGGATTTACAGTTATCTGTTATCTTTGCGTGCAAAGAAGGGCACTGCAGAATACATGGGAGTGTCGTTTTAAAACAATAACTTGTTATGTTAAAAAAAAACTGTGCATATGTTGTGGGTGCTGTATGTGTTTTTGTGAGTATTGCAGTGATGGGTGAAAGTGTGTGATATATAGTTGGTCATAGTATATTCATCTTTATTTAAAGTTTAGTCTGAGTCATAAAAAAGGATCCCAAAATAAACTCCAAATAAAATTGTCAGGCAAACGTAGTCTCTCGAATTTAAAAAAAAAAAAAAAAAAAATAAAAAAATTTACCTGCAAAAAAAAAAAACAAAAAAAATAAAAAAACGTGTAAGTATTTAATAAAGTCGACTATTTGATTAAAAACAAATTAATTTCTTTTTTGTTGTTGTTTTTTGTTGGAAAAACCTTCAAAAATGTTTTTACACAAAAAAAAAAAAAACGTGAGCGAACGTGCGTGTTTTTTGTAATAAAATATTAAAAACAAGTGTGTTTAAAAGAGGAGAAATAGCTGTACATGTAGTTCTAAAAATATGTGAAAAAAAGGATAAAAAATAAACAAATAAAATCGTAAAAGACGCTGTAAAGTTGCTAAGGAGGTAACAAAAATTTCCGTTTATAGGAAAATGACAGCAGTTTTCTTTCTTTGTCCAAAAAACATCTAATATGTAATTTTTTTAAACAAAATAATACTTTTAGAAATATAGGAAAGCGGAGACGAAAAATTGAAAAAAAGAGGAGATAAAAAATTGTTAGTTGTAAGCAATAACGTTTTTTTTATTGAAAGAATCGTTAAAAAAAATAAAACTGATATCATAAAAGACTTTAAAAAACCACGAAAAAAAAATAAAAATAAAGTATCAAAAAAAAGAATCATCAATGAAAACAGTAAAAAACAAAAAAACAAAAAATATAACAAAAAAAAAACAAAAACACAACAATAAAAAAAACAAAAAAAAAAAAAAAAATAAATAAAAAAAAAAAAAACAAAAATTATATATATCTAGTGCAAAACGGGTTGTGCAAATTGTGACAAATAATTATGTGTGTTGATTTATTATAATCTTTTTATCAAAATAAATAAAAGTGCACGCTTAAAAAAACAAAAAAAAAAAATAAAAACAATAAAATAAAACAAAACAGACCAAATAACATAAAACAGAACATCAATTAACACACGAAAAAAATAGTAAAAACAAAAGTTTCTCAAAATTTCTAAAAAAAAACTAAAATAAAAAAAAAGTACTTCAATTAAATAAACGAAAAATAATAAAAGAGGCCATTCAAAACTCAAGCCGCATGAAAAGATGTAGACAAAAGAGAAAAAAAAAAAAAAAAAAAAAAAAACATCCAAACAAAAGAGAAAAAACAAAAAGAGTTATAGTTTTGTCTTTGTGGTTTCGGGGAACATTTTTGGAATGGGAAAAGCTAGAAACTTTGGTGGGAATTGTTAGACAAAGGAGAGCCAAAAAGTGAGTTTGGAAAAAATGACAGCTGCAGTGGCGAGAGGTTTGTGTAGAGAGAAAAAGTAAGATGAGTGTGTGAAAATGTGTTGTGAGTGTGTAGGGCTTTAAAAAAAAGTGTGTGTGTTCTAGAGTTTGTGTAGTGTGTGATAAAAAAAAAAAGCATGCGAAACAAAAAAATATTAAAAGACAAGTACATGTATTAGAATTACTGCTCACAATAAAACAGAATCCCTGCATGGTCGTCCCCCTTTTTGTGTGTCTACACGTATCTGAAAATACTTCGAAATAGCCGGGAAACAGAACGAGCCAAATGTCGGTCTGTCGGTCGGTCTGTCGGAACATATCTCAAGAACCACTACACCAATTTTGACCACACTTCATAGGAAAATGACTGAGGTTGGTGGCCTGCCTCGCGCGCCCTTCATACTTGCGCTATCGCAACAGTGTGTTGCTGGAGTCAGTTTGTTGCTAAACCCGTTTTGCTCCATGTCTCAAAACCAGATAAAGCGATTTCGTTTTTGAGTTTGAGTATACATGTATTTCAGATCATGGGCCTTCCCTCAAGAACGACTGAACCGAGCTTCATCATTGTTTCTGTGCGGATACTTCCACTACTGCTAATCATGTTATATTCTTCGTCCTGGTACTCTCGCAAAGGTCAAGGTCATCGTGCTTCACCATTTTCTAAACATCTTTTTGCACTGAATCTTAAAAAAAATGGCTTAGCCGCTCTGGAGAGTTTCTTTGCTTGTGGATAGTTCAGATAGTCTAGTGGCTTCTTATTCCAAGTTGTCCCTTTGCTTCGCTGGGATAATGCCGAGTCACAGCACCGGCAAGAAAATAAACCCTTTTGAAAATTGTCGGTACGAGTGTCTGGAAATACATTTGAACGGCTAGCCAACTTGTTTTACACTTGTATTTGTTAAAAGTGTTATTTCCTTTTGACAAAACGATATTAAAAGCTTGCAACAAATAGCCGGAGGTCTACTGCCTATCACATTACCCTTTAAAGGAAAACATTTTCTGAATACGAATCATCATTATAATCTTTATATGCCTATAGAGGAGTATCCAATAACCCATTTCATTGTAGCAATCAACGAAGCGGCCTCCTCATTGCTAGATTAAATGCAGTGATGTGTTCTATTTTGTGTATTTCAATGACCTGTAATTATTATGGAGGTCATAAAGTGAAGGTAACGTACAGAGCGTCGCAGTGACACTGATTCAAACCCCGGCTGTGGCGGTAATGTCTGCGTGTGTGTGTGTATGCGCGCGCGTGTATGTGTGTGTGTGTGTGTGCGCGTGCACTTGAATAAACGCACAAATGGGTTTCAGACCTTGTCTTTTCTAGTAACAAATGGGTTTATTTGCTTGGAACCCACTTTTTTCCAGGACCCCAATTTTTTTATAAGTGCGCGAGAGTGCTCTTTTAGTGCATGGGAGTGCAGTTGTTTTTAGTGCATGGGAGTGCAGTTGTAGTGCATGAGAGTGTTTTAAGTACAAGGGAGTGCTCTATCCGAGACGGAGAAAAAACAGTCAATTTTCGGAGAAATTTTGAAGAAAGTTCGACCTATTCCATCGCCTATAGGTGACGAACTAGGTCAACTTTTTAGACGGTAAGGGCCAATTTTGCATTAGATTCTTACATTTCTAGAAAAAGTTTGCGCTCTTTCCGTAAAAAAAATCACTTTCCGATTGCTACATTCTTAAATAAACCCAGTTGTGATGTATTGCAAATATGTGTGTGTGTGTTAAAAAAATTTTTTTAATCACAGGAAGTTGATTTGCTTTTAGTAACGACTATGTATACTGTGGTTCACCTCCCTTGTGTCGCTGTAGAAACACGTTAAAGAACCCCGGTCATTCTGTCCAAAATCGGGCAGGTGACAGGGTCCATGACTAAACGTGTGCAGCTTACATTTTAGGTCGTTCAGGGTCGCTCAGGTATTTTGGGGGGGAGGCGTGAATCCGTGTGCGCATCAAAATCACAGCAATACGTTGGCGCTATTGCGTGGCGTTTAATCGGATCCTGTTTTGTGGTCAATCCTTGAGCAACTCTCTGAGCATCATGAAGCGTTAGTCTATTCAACACCTACTCAACATGACCACTCCAGATTCAGGGAACATATACTCTTGTTATCATGAAATTACCATGAAAAAAAAAAAGTTCGTTATATAGTAGAGTCTACTATATAACGAACTTTTTTTTCCCTGGTAATTTCATGATAACAAGTACAAACAAATGTGTACATAGGGCCAAAGAATAATTCTGACGACAAAAACAAGGGAAAACTACGCAATACAAAATGTTGGAGCTAAGCATTCTTCAGGCGAAAAAAACCACAACAGACTATATAACAATACTTCCCAACAGGACTAACCTCACCACCCCCACCATCACTACACCCACCCCACCCACCCCCCTCCAAAAATAATGAAGAAATTATATTTAGGAAGGAGGCAAGAAGGCGAAGAAGCAATAATGTATTATAACAGGTGAGCGATAGTCAAAATATTCCAAGTAATTGACGTTTGAAAATACACTGAGTAGAGGTTCAGTTTAAAAGTAAATGCAACAGATAGTGTACAAGGTAATAATGTTAAAAAAAGGGGGGGGGGGGGGGAACAAACTTTCACTGAAAGAAGAGTTAAAAGCATGGGAAATGGAAGACATGGACGGTGGGGAGGAAGCAGGACAAAGAGTTGTTGAAGCAAAACAAACTCACTTCCAAGCTACGATCACATGCAGACCCATACATCCATTCACTCACCCACATATATAAGCACACTGTTCGTTTCATTATATGTTTTGCGTCTTCAAATAAACGGCGCCCAATTAGGCCAGTAGCCAGGAGCACTCAGAAGATTCCATAATGAGGCAGAATGCAAACTAAACATTTCATTTATTAAAATTCGATTTCCTTTCCTGTCTTCTATAATAGCGCACCATCTCCTATGCCGGCCTGACGCCACATGTTTGAATGATAGAGGTGTGTTTGTGAGTTTGAAAGTATCCAGTGTAAAACCTGTCAGCGTGCTTGCTGATCGAGATCGCCGCTCTTTGAGCCCGATTGGTGATCTGGAGAAGAATTTTCGTTATTTGTTCTTATAGAGCGCTTTTCCAGTTCAAGAGCCGCTCAAGGCGCTGGCCGATACAGAATCTAGCTCAAGCCGCCAGATGCGCCCACTTGCAGCCTTTGGGCGCATTGTCTGACGCCCAGACGACTGAGCGCAATCATGGGGGACCGGGGATGGGGAGAATGGAGCTAGTGCGCTCTGGGTGTATTTTTATAGCCAGCACCCACCCGTCTAAGACTTGAGCGTCAGGATCTTAAAAGTCCGTGCGATGGAATGCGTGCGTGCACAGACCAGACCTCAGTTTATACTCTCATCCGAAAGATTAGGGAAAAGTGTCCTGGGAGATTTTGTGGATTTTTTAAAATTCCATTTCGTTATTTTTATGTATTATTATAATGCTAATAATTAAGACTATTATTATTATTATTATTATTATTATTATTATTATTATTATTAGTAGTAGTAGTAGTAGTAGTAGTAGTAGTAGTAGTAGTAGTAGTAGTAGTAGTAGTATTGCCCAGAATTTCCCGATAAAAAGGGACAATAATGTGTAAAAAATATATTAAAAAAAATCTAAATCTAAATCATGCCTAATGCTAATGCTGTTTGGCATGCTGCAGGTCATTGAACTATAATCCTGGTATACACGTCTTACGATGCATTAGCAGATGGCTCTGGCACGGAAGAGGTTAATTACAGTCTTCACGATGAGTTTCATTTAATTAAAATTATTTAATATTTTTCTTACGAGCTAAAATCAAACGGTAAACGACAGTTGTTAAGGTCACGGCAACAAACTTTGAAACGTCTTGTCATAGTGTAATGTTTACATTCACATGCGGCTGACAGCGATGACGACGACGACGATGATGATGATGATGATGATGATGATGATGATGATGACAATGATGATGATGATGATGATGATGATGATGATGATGATGACTGGGATTGGGATGGATATGATTTGTACGTTCTTTTGTTGATTATTCTGTTGATGATGATGACGTTAATGATGATTTTGATGATGATGGTGATTGTGGTGGCGGTGAAGATGATGACGACGACGATTAGCATGATGACAATGAACTGACGACAATGATGCTTATAATGATAATTATGATGATAATGATGATGATGATTTTGATGCTGACGATTTGATCCTGCTGCTGCTGATGATAATAATGACGACAATAATTATGATGATTTTGACTATAACGACGACCATAATGCTATAAGTTTGCTACCAACACAAAATAACAAGACTATATGTAGCCGTGTTGGCTACAAGAATTTCTGAACGAGGCTGTAGCAAAGATTCTACACTGTACCACCTTAAATGTGATATTTTTCCGATGCCTTAGTCCATTCTCTACCAGAAGATGCTTAAATCAACTATTAGTTTATAGGGACATACGAATCGGAAGACAAACAGGGGTGAAGTGGTAAGAAGGTTCCAGATGTAATGGTTGCTGGTAGTATGTGTTATATGTTGTCTATTCTAATCCGTCATAGTCTGAACCTATAACAGTAACCATGCCATAGTATATAATATCGTTGGAAAGAGGAGACGTTAATTACTTTCTTTGTCATTATTATTCTCGTTTATAATTTTATTAAATTAAAGAGTTATTCTGACACCTTTAAGAGTAGCAACCAACTCCCTCATAAATCGCATATTAGTTTAATTTCGTCACTACATATATGTAGTGAAGGATGCTGGGGGGTTGTTGATATATATATATATATAATATATATAAAACAACAAGGAGAATAATGGTGACATCAACGGCAAAGACAACGAGAGTATTGTACTTACTACTGCAAAAGTCAGGATCTTCGTCAGACCCGTCGATGCAATCTTTCTGCGCGTCACAAACGTGTGACATCATGACGCACTCCTTGTTTGCACACTGGAACTCTGTTGGAAAGCAGGTTCGGCGGTCTGAAAATCAAAGTCAGGGAGAAATCATTCCAAACAAAAAGGTTTGCTTTGTTAATAATGTGTGTGACTGCTAACCAGCTCAGCGTTACAGTTAAAACTAGGGTGAACCAATATTAGCAATGGTCGAATGAGCTAGTCTTCCCGCGTCGTGGAGCTCGCCACATTAGTGTGAAACTTTGACAGGATTATCTCTCAGTCGAGTCCCAGTGCTGTTCACTGTTGATCGACTTAACTGCAGACACATCCCTTCGTAATCTCTCTCTCTCTCTCTCTCTCTCTCTCTCTCTCTCTCTCTCTCTCTCTTCTCCCCCCTCTCTCTCTCTCTCTCTCTTCTCCCCCCCCCCTCTCTCTCTCTCTTCTCCCCCCCCCTCTCTCTCTCTCACTCTCTCTCTTCTCTCTCTCTCGCACCCAGTGGCACTGGCTTCATTAGTGTGAACCTTTCGCAAAATTATCTCCCTTCTTCCAAATGTCGATCCATATAGTAAGTTAAGAAAGAGCAAACAGCATGTCTGACGTGAAAAAATACAGAATACAGAAGAAGAAAAAAAAACACCAACAAAAACATACCGCAATTGTTTTCGTCAGAATTATCGCCGCAGTCATCAATGAAATCACAAACCACGCCACGAGGTATACAGAAATGATTGTTGCATTTGATTCTGGAAAACGGGCATTCGAATGTTTCTGCAAAAATAAAAACAGCCAACAAAACATAACATTAATCATCCAATATTGAACTGTACACAAACTCACATAAGTTGCAAAACTAGGCAGAGATAGTGAGATTCGTTATTCATAGAGAACCTTTTAATTCGGGGGTGACGTGTTACACGGCAAAGATTGAGTCAGGCGCGGATGCTTGAATCTATTTAACTCGTGCTCGTATCCACGCAGCCCGTTCACTCAATAACAAGGAAAGAATCGCTGTTATAAAGTTTCCGAACTTTACTCAGCAAAAGACACGCAAGGCATCAACAACTGCATTCAAAAAAAAAATCTCCAAAAACCCTCCAAACGCGCAGCGAAGACAGCGCTTCATTGACGATCGCTCTACAGTGTAGGTAAAGCAGCGAGGGAGAGAGATGGGCATCACCCTCATTACGCTGGCCCAAGATTAGTGTGATCTCCAACAGCACGCTCCCCTACGGCCATAAGGCTATGGGACTACTTTTACCTTTACCTTTTTACCTACAGTGTAGAAATACGGAGTCTATTCCAGAATGACGTACTCAATAACCACCCAGAATAAAGACAGTCACAGGAAACACGCAATGTCTTACGTCATAGAATGTTCTATGGATTTCGAAGATTTGACCACCTGTTGCAGATAGATCGCGAATCTTCCGTCGGTGGTAAACAAGCAACTCCAGAAAGAACTCAATATTGCTACAACAACATCCACCAATGGAAACAAACATCATGCCAAACTTTTCTAGAACACAGACCCCCTTCAAAAGTATAAAAATGCTCTCAATGCATGCTTTGTGCCTAAACACAATATTTGTACTTCAACTGTGCGTCTCTATCGTAACACTGTGTTTTATCTCTTCTACCTGTCAGCTCAGTCTTGTCTTGCCATAGTCAGATTTAAGATCCTCAATCGTCTAAGTAATATACGCGTAATATTATAGCCCGTATAATTTACATACCTGCAGTTGATTAAAATCAAGAGCTACACTGGCTCCCAGTTGAACAACGAATTAAATATAAAACCTCATGTCTCTGCTACCACATCATCTCTGGAACTGCTCCTAGCTATCTTTCCGAACTTTTGACTGTCTATGTTCCTTCTCGGTCTCTCCGCTCCTCTGCAGATGAAAGGATGTTCCGTGTACCAGAATACCACAGGGTGAGACACGGTGGTAGAGCTTTCAGTTTCTTCTCCGTTCAGACCTGGAACTCGCTACCTCGGTCCGTCTGTCACAGTCCTTCACTAGCGTCTTTTAAAATGAACTTGAAGACGCATCTTTTTAGAGATGCCTTTTCTGTTGCGTGTTATTGACCAATGTACGCATGTTGTGCTTGTTTGTGTAAAGCTCTTTGTGATTTTGGAAAGCGCTGTATAAATTGCCTGTTATTATTATTATTATTATTATTATTATTATTATTATTATTATTATTATTATTATTATTATTATTATTATTAAACGATTGATAGTAATGCTGTGTTTTAAGGTTACAGCTCAGCTTTAAATTGCTAGATTAGATTGCTAGCTACGCGTTACATTACATTACATGGTTGTTGCTTTAGGTCCAGCGGACTCTTTTGAACTAAACTAGGACCACTGGCTACGCGAGAGAATGAAGTGGTCTGAAATTACATACAGAGTAAAGGATTTATTCCACCAAGAGAAATTACACAAGGAATTCACTCCATGGTATGAGTCGAGCCATTAAAATAAAATATTGAATTGAATTTGAATACGTGAATCATATAGATAATAAGACTTCGTACACAAAAACAAAGTTAAAAAAGAAGATTCAGAATTAAATAAATATCCTCAATAATCGTCTAAACAAAGCACATTTCAATTATTTAATTGATTAATGTAATCAATTAATTTATTCATTCCTTTATTAATTCTCTCTTTTCTCACCATTCTCCCGTCCACAGGCATATCTGAGGACTAATTTTAAAATACCAGGCTTTAAACAACCTCATTAATTATCGTGGAAGTTTTTCAATTATGCTAAAGAAATGGGTGTTCATAACACCATAAACAGATGCATACCACAGTCCTCCTCATCGGAGTTATCGTCGCAATCTCGTTCCCTGTTGCATCGCTGGATGAGGTCGATACACAGAGAAGCATTCTTACACTTGAACTCCGTCGGTAGGCAACCTAAAAATGGAACAACAACAAAAAAATAATAAAAAAAGGGAATACAACTATTACAATCACAGTACGAGGCTATTCGGATCGCCGAAGGGTTTCTCCGGGCACTCCGGTTTCCTCACTTCCTTCAAAAATGGTATTGAATGCAGTCTGTCTAAAATGTCCACAATAAAACTTCGATTTCCCCGCCGTCTTCTAATAGCGATCTCCTTGCCTTTACACCATATGTTGGAGCAATAGATTTGTTGTGTGGGTGAGATTGTGTGAAACATGTGAACGTGTATGTTGGAATAGATCGCCGCGCTTTGAGCCTGGTGGTGGTGGTGGCGGTGGTGATGATGATGATGATGATAATGATGATGAGGACGTGTATAGCGGGGGTATCTCCACAAAGACAGTTCATGCTCTTCGCGCTCAAAAGAAAAGAGAGAGAGAGAGAGAGAGAGAGAGAGAGAGAGAGAGAGAGAGAGAGAGAGAGAGAGAGAGAGGAAGAACAAGAAGAAGAACAAGAAGAACAAGAAGAAGAACAAAAATAACAAGAATAACAAGAATAAGAAGAGGGAAAGGAAACGGCAATCAGAGGCTTAAAGGATATATAACACACTATATACAGAATATGTCAGTCTGGCAAAAAAGGACAGAACATTGTGTTTGATTCCATTTTCAGATTGTACAATGTACAACGAGTTATAATTCTGTGTTGGTGGTGTTCGGATGGCGACTCGTGATGGTCGTTGTCATTAGTAGTGGCGGTGGAGGCGGTGGTGGGGGTGGTAGTGGTGGTGGTAGCTCGTCAAGATTTAATCACAAGGGCATTACATGCTGAAAGTGCATCCCCGATAGCCAAACGGTAGATAGCGTACCTATGTATCATAGATGTGAAGGGTGGGAGGGTCAGACTATTATTCTCACTAATTTTGTTCTCCTAGACTATCATGAAGCTTGGTTTTGTATCCTTCCTGTTGTTATTATTATTAGTTGTAGTAGTATTGTTATTATTATTATCATTGTTACCATATATTAATTATTATTTGTCTGTTGGTGCTGCTGTCGTATTATTTTTTAGTAGTTGTATTGTTATTATTATTATTTTTATAATTACTCTTATGATTACGATGATTATTATTATTATTATTATTATTATTATTATTATTATTATTATTTTTTTTTTTTTTTTTTTTTTTTTTTTAATGATCTAGGATGGATCTAAGGCATGGAAGAATGGGTGTGTGCGAGTAGTTTTGTGTATACATGTATTGTGGAATAATTATTATAATCTGTGTGTGAAATGTGTACGCATGGGTACGTGACTGGATATCTGTTTATGCATGTGTGCTAGTGTTCATAGATTTGTATTTCAATATGGAAGTTGTGTATGACAGTATATCACATGTATTAATATTATATGTCTATGTTTTTAATAGTTTTGATGTTGTTATCTCCTTCCTTCTTGCACTGCTAAACAAATATCCATGCCATGTGTTTGGACAATAAAGAATATTGAATCTTGAATTGAATCTTGACTGTGTCTTTGAGGAAAACGAATCCGCCATTCCAAAGGAACCTATAATATCTTCATTCAGATCGAAAAATGCAGTCCTATAACGGGTAAGACATTGATATTGGTCCGTTTTATTATAATATGCAGAACTTCCACCTATCATAGGTACGCGATTTACAAGGATCCACTTTCAGTGTGTAATGTTAATGATGACCCTGTGGATTTAACACAGAGCCTTCGCTTTGTCGTTTTCCTCGTACTTACCTGGTTTTTTTCCCCACCTGTTATGTAGCAATTTTCACCTCCTGGAGAGTGATCAATCTTAGCAAAACGAAAACAGTAGCCATATCATGTCTTAATGACGATATCTTATCCTTGACAGTAACTGTCAGTACTTGGCGTCAGCCCAACAAAATCTGCCCCGCCTTCCTTGAAAGAACAATAATAAAAAATAATAAAAATAAAAAAACCAAGACATAATAGTGCTGTCTGGAACCTCAGCACAGCAAGTGTATGGGTGTGTGCTATTCATTTCTGGTCTATTAACACCTAAGCGACCCAGCGTTGGAAGCTCCGAACTTCTATGGAAGTTGTGTGAGTGTGTGGACCCCTAACGCTTTTGCAGTACGCAGGCTAACAGAAGCCTATCATAGTCTGTATAGTCTTCACACAGAGTGTCTGAGACTAGAGGTCTCCTTCCCTCTCTCACACGGAGAAGGTCTCGTTCTAGTAGTGTCTAGCTGTGCGTGTACGCGCAGAGCTTACTTAACACAGCTGCCTGCTCGCATTCTGCCTACGTTACTGGATTGACAACTGGAAGCGGAAAGCACGAAGAGGCAAAGGAAAGTGAAGACGGGGGTGGAAAGTAGAACATCGCTTTGTGGAGGGGGCGGGTTGGCGGAGGGAGGGAACAAAGGAGTGGGGGGGAGGGAGTGGAGAGGGTGGGTGGTACGGTGGTACGGTGGTACAATGCTCTCAGTTTTCAATCGTTAAATAACCAGGGCACTCTGTCAAAACAAAAAAAAAAAAGAAAAAAAAACACTCGTACACACATACTTGCGCAGACACCGTTATTTGGACTTTCCTCTATCGCCACATACGTTCGTGGACAATGGGTCGTGCTACGACCCCCTTTTTAAGTACTTTAAAGTGTTCTAACCCTAACCCTAACCCTTGCCCTAACCCTAATCCTCACGGATAATTAAATGGACGTCCCAACAAGGAGGTCTTTCCAAAGAACGTATGTAAACTTGCACTAGTTTGTCCCAATAACGCCGTGTAAACATCCTCACATCTACACACATATACACACACCGGAAGGTGGTTACTTCCACCTTATAGCCCCAAGGGCTTATAACTCCAAACTTGAGTTAGAGCCTGTATCGGCAAGCGCGCGCCTTGAGCAGATGTTGCTCTGGAAAAGCGCTATATAAGAACGACTACATGAATAAAATAAGCAAAATACAAACACAGGTAAATAAATACATAATTTGTTTTTTTAACTACTGGATGCTATGTACGCCTTATTCCTAAATCAGAACTCAATGGACTCAAATATTGCCACAGTGGGGTTATTCAAGCTTGCTTGATGCCTATCCTGTAAATCATTGTTAGTAATGATGTGTGTATTCTTCAATAAAACATTTGTTTAAACCAATACTGCCAGGATCAGTCACCATTTGGCTGAGACGTTAGACGGCGCACATAAAAGCCGCAAGTTAGCGCCTTAGTGGGCAAAATGGAGGTTTAGATCCTGCGTTCGAACATCCGGCGCCTTTAGCTAGTCTTTTAGAACAATTCGATGACGCCAGGAGTTGAGGATCCGGGAAATTGTATGTCCGGTTTAGATCCTGCGTTCGAACATCCGGCGCCTTTAGCTAGTCTATAAGAACAATTCGCTGACGCCAGGAGTTGAGGATCCGGGAAATTGTATGTCCGCACTCCGATAGTGTTCACGGTACCATGGAGCGCCCTCTCGCTCACCTGTTCTCGCAAATAATTGACAGGTTAGGTCCCAACACCTGTTGTCTGTCCTATCTGGAATGGAAAGACAGGGCAAAAGGGAAGTGGGAAGAATAAGGAAGAAGAGGGAGAACGTGAAGGGAGCGTGGGGGGGGGGAGGAAGGGGGAAAGAGAAGAATGAAGAACAGAACAGAAAAAAAACTTCAAACAGAACCTAGAAATTCGTCTGTTCTCATCTTATGTCGCTCATAACCATTTTCCACAACAATAGGCTGTTGACCACATAACAGCGAACAACTTTTTTTTGTTAATTAATTTTTTTTTTTGGGTTTGAAAATTCAATCTTATAATTAAATTCGACCGCCATTATTATGATTTTTGCGCTCCATTGTCATCTACAACGAAGAATACAAAGCATGGAGATGAGGTGCTACAGAAGACTTCTGGGCATTTCCTATACCCAGCAAATCACCAATAAAGAAGTCCGACAGACCATCACACAAGCCATTGGACAACGTGATAACATGCTCACAGTGGTGAAGAAACGGAAACTTAGACGGTATGGCCACGTCACCAAAGCATTAGGCCTTGCAAAAACCATCCGTATATATATATATATATATATATATATATATATATATATATATATATATATATATATATATATATATATATATATATATATATATATATATATATATATATATATATATATATATATATATACGGATGGTTTTTGCATAGATATAGATATATAGATATAATCTTTTTTTCTTTCATATATCCCTTGTTTATTTTCCTTTTTTTAAAATTCGTAATGATTTTTGTTTATTGGTGTGTGAATGTGTGAGAATTGTGCTTTGAGCCGAGCACGTGCGTCTTGGGCGACGTGGGTTCGGACCCTGGCTTCAGCAAACTATTGTGTGCATGCTGGATACTAGTGGCCAGTGCTTTGAGAAGCTCTCTGAGCTTGTAAGTGCGCTATATTAGGTTAATGTAAGGCTAGTTTTTTAAGCGCGATATAAATATTTTCTTCTTATTATTATTATTATTATTATTATTATTATTATTATTATTATTATTATTATTATTATTATTATTATTATTAGTTTTTTTTAATTAATTATTTTTTAATACATTTTTTATGATGATGATGCTGATAATGAATGTGTTGTTGTTGTTGTTGTTGTTGTTTGTTGTTGTTGTTGTTGTTATTATTATTATTATTATTATTATTATTATTATTATTATTATTATTATTATTATTATTATTAAAGAATAAAGAGCGTTGTGGCCAAGTGTTCCAGGACGGGACTCATATGCCTTGTCCACAGGCTAGAAACCAATGGCACCCAACAGGTGTGGAATCGATCTCGCCTCGGTACATTATGTATCTCCGAATATTATTTCGACTCTGGCAACGTTTCGGGGGTTATCTCCAGGTACTTCGGTTTGCTCCCCCAGCAAAAATTTTAATAACACAATTACTATTAGGTAGGTTGGGTTTGGGCGCGCCATAGGCTGTGATTACGCCTTACCCGGCGGGGGCGGCCCAAAATGTTCCGATAAAAAGGGACAATAAAGTGTCCCAAAAAAATTTAAAGAAAAAAGAAGCGGACGTTAAAGAAAAGAAGAAGTGAGTGGAAGAAGAAAAGAAGAAGTGAGTGGAAGAAGAAAAGAAGAAGTGAGTGGAAGAATAAAAGAAGAAGTCAGTGGAAGAAGAAAAGAAGAATAGGAAGAGGAAGGGAGCAGGAAGAAGAAAGAGGAGGAGGAGGAGGATGTGAAAGGAAAACGAGGATTTGCTTTATATTGTATTGTATTGTATTGTATTGTATGATATTGTATTGTATGGTCTAATATGGTATGGCGTGCTAGTGTAAAAGTAACACGAGGTCGAATGGCGGGAGAGTGAAAACTGGTTGGTTAGCATTTAATAATATGTGTATGTGTGTGTGCGTGTGTGTGTGTGTGTGTGTTGTGTGTGTGTGTGGGTGTGTGCACTTTCATAAATGTACAACTGGGTACCAGACCTTGCCTTTCTTACCTACAAATGGGATCATTTTTTGTCTGGAACCCACTTTTTTCTAAGTACACGGGAGTTCTTTTTTTAGTGCATGGGAGTGCAGTGGTAGTGCAGAAGAGTATTTTAAATACAAGGGAGTGGTTTATCCGGGACGGAAAAAATCCAGCCAAATTTTAAAGATGATTCGACTTATTTCGCACTAGGTCAACTTTTTAGACGAAAACAGCCAATTTTGCATCAGATTCTTACATTTTTTCAGATGAATTTTGCGCTCATTGCGTATAAAACCCACTTTCCGATTCTTAAATTCTGATGATTTGCAAATATGGGTGTGTGTGTGTGTGTGTGTGTGTGCGTGTGTTGAATAGCAACTATATAATTTGCCCTTTTGTACAGTTCATCTGTTTTATGACTTTAATCTTCGTATCCTTGTATTGTGATTTGCTGTCAACTTGTTCACCATGTTTTTTGTGTGCTTTTGCGTGTGGTGCTGCAGCGTTGACCAAATGCATTCCTTGTGTATTATTCACCTGGCAATACATTATCTTGTATCTTGTATTGTATTTTATTGTACAGTGTGGTATTGTGCTGTAATGTATTACATTTGATTAAACTGTATTGTGTTGTATTGTATTGTAATGTAATGTATTGCATTCACACCTCTTATATAAAAGCCAACGCGATTTTTAAAGGGCTATTGTGACACCGACACTGCACGGAAAAATATTTTTAATAAAATGAAGTGAATTTTTGGAACTTTGCAGCGAACAACTTTCTTTTTCAAGATTCAAACTTATAATTAAATTCGACCGCCTTTATTATAAAATTCAACCCAACATCAGCTTTGAATACCTGATATGTGCACCCATTGCATATAGCTACGATCGAAAGAAAGTATACTCCAGGCACACGCTGCGCAGCAGGCCAAAGTATGTCCCTTGTCCCTTGAAGGGATACTTTGGCGAGGTTAGCAGCCTGCTCAGTTACAGTGTCGGTGAAAGACTACAGACGGAAAAGTAAGTTTCGTCTCCTCTAGGCGACGAATTAGGTCACGCTGTATTTGTTTCTAGGTCAACTGTCTTTTACCAACCGTTTGAGAATCTTTTCGAACCGTTTATTGACGCCGGATAGTGTCCTCACTTGGTTTCATACAATTTAAGAATCCAAGAAGGCAAATGGGTTTTTGGGACGGAAAAAGAGCATTTTTGTAGAGAAAAGGGTTAGGGCAAGCGCTAGAGATAGATCTACAACTAACCCTTTCCCGAACCCTTGTAGCTATACGCATCCGCGGATAGCAGCGAGCCCAAAGTATACTTTGAAGGGATGGAGGGAATACTTTCACCTGCTGCTAGCGGGAGTTTTGGCGATACTTTCTACCGATCACAGCAATGTGTATTACCTCATATCCTCGTCTTCATCATCACCACCACCACCACCACCACCACCATCATCATCATCATCATCATCATCATCATCATCATCATCATCATCATCATCATCATCATTATCATCATCATCATCATCATCATCATCATCATCATCATCATCATCATCATCATCATCATCATCATCATCATCATCATCTTCTTCTTCTTCTTCTTCTTCTTCTTCTTCTTCTGCAGGGACGACACTATGTTTAATCTTTTAAAACACACCTTCCAATGGAGTAACGTCTGACAGCCTAGTCCTTCTTCACCTTCTTCCTCTTCCTTCTTATAATAGATTGATCGACAAGGACAACATAGTCTAAATGTGTTTAAACTTTTCACAACACATCTTTCAGTACAAGCCTATACATTCATCATCGTCCCCCACCTCCTCCTCGTCTCCTCCCCCTCTTCCTCTTCCTTTTTATCTTCTTCAACTCCTCCTCTTCTTCTTCTCTCCCCTTTTATTCTTCTTATCCTTCTTCTCTCATCCTTCCTCTTCCTGATAATAAATGGATATTGCAAGGACTACACTGTTCAACTGTGTTGAACTTTTTTCATGTCGTGTCGTTTAGTAGAGAACAGTTTGATATCACTTTCCTGCTCCTTCTTCTCCTCTTCATACTCATCCCTCTCTTCTTCATCCTTCTTCTTCTTCTTTATAGTAATAGATGGATTTGCAGAACCTGCATTGTCCGACTGCGTTGAACCCTTTCACGTGGTATCTTTTAGTGGAGGACACTTTGACATAATTGAATTTTCAAGATCGATGCTTTCGGAGGGAAGCGGCCAAGGGAAGTAACTGGGTACGTTGATTGATCTACATGTGGATCACGAGTTTGCAAGAATGCAATGAGGTTTTACCAATCTCTCGGGGCTGGATGGGGAGAGGAGTAAGGATGGTGGTGATGTGTGTTTGGGTGGATTAGGCGTACGGGTGGGTTAAAGGTGGGGTAAGGGCATAAGTGCATAGCATCTTGAATACATTCAGAGGGATCTGATATAAACATTGTGAGGTGTCTTTTGCGCAGATTCAGAGGCACGTGCTAAGGGGGTCGTAGCACTGCAGAGGTCAAAGGGCTTCGGAACGCGAAATTCGTCGGCTCTCACCTTATATCAAAACCCCATTTCACCTTTGGTGCTGCGGTTTTTGACCTTATGTCGCAGCCAGCAAAATGTTTATGAGCACTGAACACAACCCTATTCCGGGAATTTTGAATTTAATTTTTTTAATACAGAAAATCTTTTTTTTTAACATAGTTGGCAATTTGCTTTAGTTAGAACACAAAGATCATCAGTGTTTCACTAGTAAGATACGAGATACAAGATAACTTTACTATCTCACGTTGAGAAATTAAGACCTGCTTTGAAGGCAGTGAAACATACACCATCATCCAAAAGAAAGCATACCACGTCCGGTGTACATATCCGGAAAAGAGTATAAACCGAGGTCCAGTCGGTGCACGCACGCGTTCCATCGCATGGACTTTAAAGATCCTGACGCTCATGTCCTAGACGGGGGAGTGCCGGCTACAACAAATACACCCGGCACGCACTAGGTCTTTTCTCCCCATCCCGCTTTCCCAGGATTGCGCCGCGCTCAGTCGTCTGGGCGTCAGACTATGTGCCCAAAGGTTGCAAGTGGGTGCTTCGGGCGGCTTGAGTTAGATACTGTATCGGCCAGCGCCCTGAGTAGCTCTTGAGTCGGAAAAAGCGCTATATAACAGCAAATAAATAAATAAACAAATAAATACTTGACACTTAACATTCTTATACTTTGTTTGCAGAAAATGAATAAACATGAATCAGTAATCTCAAATTTTAGATTACCTATATACATTGTGATTGTTCGTACCTAAATAATAAAATGAATAAGGTACATCGGCTCTTGAGTTATTAAAACTTGGATAACATTTTAAAATAAGAAATTGTTTTTGACGGATTTTGTGTTGTAAAGCATTTATAAAAAAAAAACAACAACAACTGGTGCTTGTGCTATTAGTTGCTCTTGCGGTTGACGGTCATAATTTTACCACCGTTGGGTGCCTATGTTCTGCGAGTAGAAAGAAGAACAAAAATGGAAAATGAAAAATAATGTTATCACCCCCCGAGTGCCTAACTTCTCTGAATAGCATTACAATTATTTATTTCTAATAATAAAAAAAATATATATTAAATCAAAAATTAAAAAAAACTCTTTATAGTCGAGTGCCTATGTTTTCCGAATAAAATTTAAATAAAAAAAAAGAAAAGAAAAATGTATGAAATTCCGAATTCAGGTGCCAGCGAATACAGTATGTGTAAAAGGGAGATAACAAATGATAGTTGCACTATGTTACCTTCTTTTCCCCTTCGCCTCCCCACTCCCCCCGACCTAATCTCCTTTCCCGGCATTATTTGTCTATTGTGGTTGACAAGGGTGATTATTCATTAGTGCCAGAGTCACCTCCCTTTTGGTTCAAGCTTATCACCTCCTTCGCGTTTTATTTGACACACACACACGCTCAAGAGGGAACCCAGCGTCGACTGGAGTTTTGTCCCTTGCCAGTTCAAGATGTCGGACAGAATCTTTCCGAGGTTGTTTAATGTTCAAAGTTTCGTTGTTAGTTTGAGTTCTAGGTTCCATTGCTTCTTCTTAAATAAATTTGGTTCCTTAGGCTTTAATATAATTCCTTCGCTGTCAGGCTGTAAAGTTTCATCTTTTCGTCTTCTCTCCATCCTTCTTCTCCTCCTTCTTCATCTCACCCCGAGCTCCCCTTCCACTTCGTTTACAGTTTGTTCTTTTGCTTTATCTCTGTCTCTATCTGTCTGTTTGTCTATCTGTCTGACTCTACCTCTCTAAACCACTACCGCCCTCCATCTTCGTCTTCTAAAATTGTTCTTGTTCTTCTTGCTCTTTCTTCTTCTTGACCTCACCCACCGTCGTGTCTGTCTGTCTGTCTTTCTTTCTTTCTCTCCCAGTTCCCCCCCCTCTCTCTTTCTCTCTCTCTCTTTCTTTCTAACCCACCACTGCCCTCCATCGTCTTCTTCTTCTAAACATTCTTTGTGTTCTTCTTGGTCTTCTCTTTCTCCATCTTTTTATCCTCCCTCTTTCCCTCTCTGGAGGTGGTTCTTCCAGAGCCTATGGAATGGAAATAAGTGCAGAGAAGACCAACATGATGACCAACAACACCAATGGCATTAACACAAACATCAAAGTCCAAGGCCAATCCCTCAACACAGTGCATAGCTTCAAATATTTAGGAGCCATTGTATCAGACAATGGGTCCCGACAGGAAGTCCTCTCCAGGATCGCACAAACAAACTGCTGCCCTGGCGAGGTTGAAGCCAATTTGGAAAGATAGGACCATCAGTCTACATTCCAAGGTAAGGCAGCTGCGCTCCCTTGTCATCTCCATCTTCCTATATGCCTGCGAAACATGGACCCTCACAGCAGATCTCCAACGAAGAATACAAAGCATGGAGATGAAGTGCTTCAGAAGACTTCTGGGCATTTCCTATACCAAGCACATCATCAACGACGAAGTCCGACAGACCATCACACAAGCCATTGGACAACACGATGACCTGCTCACAGTGGTGATGGACGTGAAGAAACGGAAACTCCGATGGTATGGCCACGTCACCCGATCGTCAGGTCTTGCAAAGACCGTCCTGCAAGGCACAGTGCAAGGAGGTAGAAGAAGAGGGAGACCGAAAAAGAGGTGGGAGGACAACATTCGAGAATGGACTGGTTTGACACTGAGCGAAACAATCAGGGTTGCTGACGACAGGGAAAGATGGAGTACGCTGGTTAAACGATAATCTCTGGTGCCCCTACGACCTCCGAGTTATGGGATAGGATAGGATTTCCATCTCTCTCTCTCTCTCTCTCTCTCTCTCTCTCTCTCTCTCTCTCTCTCTCTCTCTCTCTCTCTCTCTCTCTCTCTCTGGCCCTCTCTCTAAACTACCAACACCGCCATTCTTCTTCTTCTTCTTCTTCTTCTTCTTCTTCTTCTTCTTCTAAAATTCTTCTGGCTCTTCTTGCTCTTCTATCTCTTTCTTCTTTTTTATCATCTTTTTTCCTCTAAGCTCCTTTTTGTTTTCTTCAAAACTTTTTTTATTCAGACAAAGTTTACATAGTGTAATGTTGAATCAAAAAGGTACATTTTTAGCACACATGTAACATTGGCAGACACTTGATTCATGTTCCACGGTCTATTTCGTCTATAACTTGTTTGTAAGCTGCCCATTCTTGTACGAACTTATTATAATTTCATATTAATCATTAAAAAAAACAACCACAAGTTATCTGCCTTATATGTTTTAAAATATCTGCAATAATGGTTTGGTTTGGTTTATTCAACATTATATATAAATTATAAAAAAAATATTATATATATTATATATTATATATATGTCTTATAAAATGTCCCCAGAAACAAGGTATATACGTTTTTGTACGGTTATCTGGGAACACAGTTTGGTATCTGGGAACATGCGCATGTTCCCAGATCCAAGGTAACTTTGAAAACGCAAGGAAAAGTAAGTTTCGTCTCCTCTAGGCGGTGAATTAGGTCACGCTGTATTTGTTTCTAGGTCAACTGTCTTTTACGAACCGTTTGAGAATCTTTTCGAACCGTTTGTTGACGCCGGATAGTGTCCTCACTTGGTTTCATATAATTTAAGAATCCAAGAAGGCAAATGGGTTTTTGGGACGGAAAAAGCGCATTTCTGTAGAGAAAAGGGTTAGGGCAAGGGCTAGGGATAGATCTACAACTGACCCTTACCCGAACCCTTGTAGCAAAATTCCGCTCTTTCCGTCACTTGTAAACAAATCGGGTGATATATATAAAACAACAAAAAGTACTAAGCCGTATTCAGTGCGACTCTGTCAAGTTCCGGCATTTGTCGTTCGTTCAAGCATCTTTCAAATTCATGATTCCAAATCTTTTGAACATGCACGCAGTTCCATAAACATCGAAGGATTGAATCTTTTTCGTCATTACAAAAATTGCACACATTTAATTTAATCATTTAATGAATACAAGTTCAATAGTTTATTGAAATTACTATGTCCTTATTTAAACAGTTCACCACCACTACATTTTAAATTGCCATTAAGATGTAGATTATGCGTTTATGCAAATTGTTTTGTTTTCTTCTAAATTACTTACACTGTCGTATGGACTAGTGCAAACGCAACTTCTTTTTTTTATATACAATATTTTCTTGTTTTTTAATATTTTTTTTCTCCGCTTCTTTTTGGCTGAAAATCCTTTGTGGCAAGAGACTGAATAAATCTCAATTGAATTGAATTCAATTGATTTGAGGAAAGTCTAAAAATACGGAAACACCCAAGTTGAGGTATATATTTTTTTTATAAAACGGACAGAGAGAAGACGCAAGCTAATTGTTCTGCCTTTTGGTCATCGCATTAGCTGGTGTCAAGGACACAGCATTGTTTAGCCAACCCTACGACTCCAAGACAAAATTTGAATGAAGTTAAAAGTCCCCAATTCCAAGGCTTTGTTTACTTTTGGCGAGAGCGGGTTTACTCTCAAATTCCTATTGTTATTACATTAAACAATGATACAGTGGGCTTTCTTTGCTCACACCAACCGCTACAGTTGGAATGTTTACATTTCGATTCTGACGGGGAGTGATTTCCCCTGTTTGTAACGGTACATTGATATTATAGACGTGTAACCATTCACCCTAATTTTGAGTGGACCACGCGGCTTAAAGAATGCGTCTTTTGGTGCCTGATGTAGGACAGGGTCTATTACATTAACTTAAAACGAAAAACATTACGAGCAATTTTTAAATTTTGTTTATAGGTTCTGTCTCTTACCGGCTTGGGAAGAGGCTATTTTTAGCTGCAGAATGTTGGCTAGCCCTTGCTATTCTATCCTATCCTATCCTATCCCATAACTCGGAGGTCGTAGGGGCGCCACAGATGATCGTTTAAACAGCGTACCTCATCTTTCCCTGGCCTCAGCAACCCTGATTGTTTCGCTCAGTGTCAAACCAGTCCATTCTCGAATGTTGTCCTCCCACCTCTTTTTCGGTCTCCCTCTTCTTCTACCTCCTTGCACTGTGCCTTGCAGGATGGTCTTTGCAAGACCTGATGATCTGGTGGCGTGGCCATACCATCGGAGTTTACGTGGTTTTTTTTTTTTTACCAAAAAAGAGTGTGCTATTAATAGGCACAAAAACTACGAAATGTATACATTAAAAAAAATTATAATTTCCAAAAAGTTACTTTTTGTTATAAACTTATTTTTCCAGTGAGGCAACACTCACTGTGAATGTTAGAATGATCTGTCAAGGGGGCGTGGTCAAAGAGGGTTCCTTTAAGTAAACAAACAAAGAAAAAAAAATAAAAACACCACCTGGGACGGAATGAATGAAGCGGTTTACTCAGTGGCTATATCCGGGTAGCTGTTCGGTAGCCTGCGGATTTCCCTACTACGGATCGCAGGAATTTAACTGCTGTTGGGTAAAATGGTTCATGAATACCACCCCTGGTGAATTTGCGCTTCCTGGTCATGTAAAGAGGTCGCGCCATTTAGCCTACGCGCTTTTCAGCACAACAACAATGATATAGAAGAAGAAGAGAGAAAGAAGAAGCAGAGGAAGAAGAAGAATGAAAGAAAGAAAGAAAGAAAAAAAAAGGAAAGAAAGGAGAAGAAGGAGGAGGAGGAGAAGAAGAAGAAGGAGGAGGAGAAGAAGAAGAAGAAGGAGGAGGAGGAGGAGTAGGAGTAGGAGGAGAACAAGAAGAAGAAGAAGAAAAAGGAGGAGGAGGAGTGTAACAAGAGGCCCAGTTTACCCCGCACAATTTGAGCTTTTGCTTGTTTAGTCAGTGTAGACTTAAAAGGTTACTGTTAATCTGAAGCAGACGACAGAAGTGATCATGCGTAACAGTTGTAGCTTGACGCCCGCCACAGTTAGTGACATCATTGCAGCTGACGTTATAGAGCTCCGATGTTTCAGCCAATGAGAACACAGCTAGGTTAGGTAGAACCAGTTCTGGCTGATTCAAGCAGAGGCAAGTAGAGAGTCATTCGTGTTGAAAGCTTAGAGCAGTACACAGTTACACTCTGACAGAATCTCTCCACTGAGCAGACTTCGGAAAGCAGAACTTGTTGAATATTCGAATTCAATCAAGTTAGCCACGGCCTGACATTGTCAAGAAGGTAAATGAACATACTTTTGTTTCATCGTGATGTATTTATATTATTGTTGAATTATGTTTGTGAAATTTGCAATGCTCAGAATTAAATTGTTAGTCCGACGTCGCGTGACCATGTGTCGAACACGACCGGTCGACGCCATGTTGAAAGACGTACGGAACCACTGTTGTTTAACCTATATGTATGCTTGCAGACCAGTGGCTGTACCAGAGAATGTGTATAATATGAATTCTTTCTCTATGTGTATAGTTAGCCATGTTTTATATTTATATATGTATAGGAAATTAGAGTGGAGATTCCGGTGGCCCACGGACTTTGCAGAATGTTTCCGTCGCTTATATATAGGATGTGGAGCTAATCACTGAGGGCTACTTCGGCCTTCAGTGAGACGCTCTGCACACACCTATTATACAGGGTTGTGCAGAATTTCGTCTCATATGTTACAGACGAGCAGGCATTGTATCGTGAGGCCAACTCGGCAAAAGACCAGAACAAGTCGTCGCTGAAAGTTGGTCTGCAGAGGCCTCTCTAGCAATGAGCAAAGAGAGCCCACCAGTCTAGCCCCAGGGGAAAAACTCCAAGACAACACAGCGTGTCAAGGAATCAACCGCAACACAGCTCTTCGGACACTGAGCTAAGTACACAGCCTTCAGTGCACCAAACTCTGTATAAACAGGACCACAGCAGTCTACTCGTCCAGAACTCTGACCATTAGGGCAGAAAGTATCCAGTGCCCGATGAAGATAAAGTAGCTGCCTAGACTTATCAGCGAGCGAACCATTCGCATTGACATTTGAACTTTTAAGTTAGTTTCGTACTTCGAAGATCGTGTATAGAGTAGAGGAAATAAATGTGTGATTTTTACTGTTATCAAGTGGCTGGACTACATATGTTTCATAGCCGTGTGAAAGCTAGTGTGACAGTGACCTTTTACCATTTTTATCACTGTAACCCAGCCTAACCACAGACCGAGCTAAACAAATAAATGTATTAAGTGAAGTCAAAGGGAGATTACTAGCGATCCCCATAGACTGAAGACAGTGGGTAATAGCATTCCATTGTGCAGAGCCCAGCAACAATAAAACCCCACGTCACAAGGAGAAGAAGAAAGAAAGAAAGACAGCAAGAAAGAAAGAAGATAAAAGAAGAGAAAAAAGAAGAAGAGAGAAGAAGAAGAAGAAGAAGAAGAAGAAGAAAGAAGAAGAAGAAGAAGAAGAAGAAAAGGGAAGAGGAGGGAGGACGGAAAGTACGATAACTTTTATTGCGTGGTGGTGTTGGATCAGCGTCTTAATAAAAGAGGTTGCGATGCAACAGAGGACAGGCTTGCAATATTTCAGGGGAGAAAACTGGTACAGTTCTATTAATGAGGTTTTTTACGAGAGAACCGCGGCAGGAATGGGAAAAATGCTATGGAAAGGCTAGCTTTGGCGTTTCTCTAGATAGGGGGGCCATATTTTGGTTCCCACACAGGCCTGTGTTCCCCTGTGACTATGTTCCCACATTTCGAGGTCTATATGGTCACCCCGGAGTAGGTTTCATTCCTCCAGGATTATGTTCCGTCCAACATGTGTGTATGTGTGTGTGTGTGTGTGTGTGTGTGTGTGTGTGAGAGAGAGAGAGAGAGAGAGAATATTAGCAAAAAAAATGTATTATAGACCCCAAGTACTTATATGTTCATAAACATAGCTGCTGGAACACATGCCTAGGACAGCACAGAACTTGGCGAACATACATAGGCTTGAGACAACGTAGCCATTCTCCCATCTGGACTATCTGAGGACATCTTGCCATTACTCTTTCGCTACTGAATACAAACCGTGGCTTAACGCTGAGGCCAGTATTATCCTGACTGTCCATTTTTTCTTATATATGGTCGGAGTTCAATTGGGGCACAGTACCAAGGAGATGTAGACTGAGAGAGAGAGAGAGAGAGAGAGAGAGAGAGAGAGAGAGAGAGAGAGAGAGAGAGAGAGAGAGAGAGAGAGAGAGCACTGAATGGTCATGTAGATTTTCAACTAATAACTATTAACTAATTAACTAATAACTTCTTAGGCCAGGGGTTTGGGTCTTGGGACCCTCATCAAGATCGAATATGAGTTCCAAAGGCTTTTTAGCCTGCATGCCGAACTATGCTATGCTATACTATGCTATGCTAACTATGTATTCTCAAAGAAGATTTCCAGTCAAAGGCAACAATATCAGACTTGCGAGCGTTGTGGCCGCGTGGTTAATGGCGGGACTAACTTGCCTTGTCC
Source organism: Oncomelania hupensis (assembly GCA_036898135.1). NCBI lineage: Eukaryota > Metazoa > Mollusca > Gastropoda > Littorinimorpha > Pomatiopsidae > Oncomelania > Oncomelania hupensis. Next base: position 10,962,457 of record CM072526.1, on the reverse strand, counting down.
ACAGACTAGAAACCAATGGCGCCTGACAGTTCGATCCCGCCTCTGCGCGTTTACGTTCCTCCGAATATTCTTTACTTTCGGCTCGGGCAACGTCTCGGGGGTTTTCTCCGGGTACTCCGGTTTGCTCCCCCAGCAAAATGTCAAAAACATATACGGTAGCTTGAGTTTGGGCGGGCCACAGGCTGCGACTGCGCCTTCCCCAGGGGAAAAAAAATGCCACGGCAACCGCATCATCTTCAAGAAATAAATATTTATACAATTAAAAAAAAAAAGAAACAACAACAACAAACAAAACCCATTGGAGTATAAAAAGAAGGAAAGAAGACGAGGAAGGAACCACAATCCTAGTGTTAGCGCTTCTAAAACGTGTCCAAAACTACAAATTAGTAATTAACACTGTGAATTACTGGTGCCTCTGTGAAGTACACAGAACATGTGTTAATTACCATTGTCACTGATACCTGTAACTGCAGGTTTTGGCGCTAGTAAGGCGCTTTAGCCGGAATTAATATTAAGCATGATCACGTAAGAAATGTCATTATCAAGTGAAATGTGTAATTATTATGTGATAATATATGTATTTAGAGCATTTGCAGGCCAATGGCTAGAGACAAATTTAAAATTTAACAGAATCACGCAAATATATTTGTAATTTTTGTAAATTTCTGCGCTTTGAACTGATATTGTTCATTGGGAAAAAGCGCTATATAAATATCCTTATTATTATTATTATTATTATTATTATTATTATTATTATTATTATTATTATTATTATTATTATTATTATTATTATTATTTTATTTTTTTATTTTTTTTCAGTGATAATTGTAATTGTCCATTTATACTTATAATTATCCCATGATACTTGTAATTTTCTCATGATATTGGTAATTATGAGGTTTTGGCGCTGTTAGGCCATCATACGAAATGGTCCAAGGGACCAGAAGGAGGAAAGGTGAATGTAAAACAGGTGAGTTGGAGGGTGGAGGCTGGGGGTTGGGACGGGGAGTTAGAGGAGAGAGAGGCTTGCGGGGGGTGGGGTGGGGTAAAGGCAGGGATGTGTGGGTCTGTGTGGAGATGAATGGAGAGGGAAGGGGAGGGGTGGGTGTGTGTGGGTGTGTGTGTTTGCGTGTATGTGCAAATATTTCATTAGATGGAAGTAGGGCAGGCAATATTCGTAAAGAACCGTGCACAGAGGAGAGAGAGGAGCAAATATTTCATTGGGGCAAACAAAGTAAAGAATTTCTCTCTATACATAGAATACTTCAGGTTTTCCTGACCAAGACACCTTCAATGCAATATGTGGTATTTGCTGTCTTATTCACGCACGTAATGCGGTTTAAGACCTCACTATTATTATCATAAGATATCATCAATATAGTTATCAATTATCATATAGTTTTATTTTAATTTTCTTCTTTCATTTTATTTTCTTTTTCTGGAACCGTCTTCATTGCAACAACAATTTCCTTGCTTTTATTGAGATAAAGTCGAGTTGTTGACTTGAGCTGACTTGACTTAAAAAAAAGAAGGACTCGCGCATAAACAAAAGACACGTTCTACTGCATAACAAACAGTACAATTCTGAAAGAAAAACTGCAAAGGGATTTTCACTGCAACGTCTTTATAAGACTAAACGTCATTGTATTGACACTATTATATTACGATAACTAATAGCACGGTTATGACTGACGAACTATCAAAGTGCCTTATTTGCTATGACTAACTGGTCCCCCCCCGCCATAGCTGAGTGGTAGAGAGTTCGCCTGGGAAACCTAGGAACCCAGGTTCGAATCCCGTGGTCGGCAAGATAACAAAATTGACCATATTTTCAGTATGATTGCTCTGATGGTTCAGTGTTGATTTAGGTTTCTACCTTCCTGGGTTGGTTATCCCCGTCTGCCATATCGCCCATGGTGGGTGTAGGCGTTAAACCTCAATGTTCATTCATGCCTAACTGAATACAATGTGAACCCCTATGGTACTACTACGATTATTAATATTATTGGGGTGTCGGATAGCGCAGTGGTCGGAGCACTCGCTACTGTGACGCAAATTAAGCATCGTCTAGTGCGGTTAGCCCTTGGATTGGGGACCGCAAAACGTGAAGTGACAAAATAACAACGCCCCCAGTTGACTCAACTGTGACCGAGTACCTACTCTCTTAAGGGTGGGGAAGGTAAAGCAGCGAGGGAGAGAGATGGGCATCACCCTCATTACACCACAGGCTGTGAAGTCCGTAGGCCTCGCCTCAATTACATACTATACATAGAAGGTCCTCCACTCGTTCAACGTCCGGTTTACGATTGACCCCCCAAAACGACTTTCCTACCTTTTGTGCCCACTTCAAACTCAAACGGAGGGGCCAGACGAATCACAAACACTCATAGCAACACATTCGTTACACTTTCAACGATGTCGGCTCCAAATTAACTGCGAATTTGGTCAAAAACGCAGTCACAACAAGCTGGTTCGAATTTGGACACCACGCCGTTCGTCGATACTAATACATAGCAGTTCCTTTACGACCTTTCATATGTCGCTAAGAATACGCGCTATTAGGCCTAATGAAGGGCGGACTACTCTAAAACTTTAAAACCTTTTAACGAATTCGAAAGTCGCCAACGATCTTTTGTTTATATCACTAGAGTGGTCTGCCCTTCATTAGGCCTAATAGCGCGTATTTTTAGGCGACCAATGAAATATCTTAAAGCAATTGCTATATATATTAGGATCGACGAACGGCGTGGTGTCCAAATTCGAACCAGCTTGTTGTGACTGCGTTTTTGACCAAATTCGCAGTTAATTTGGAGCCGACATCGTTGAAATGGTAACGAATGTGTTGCTATGAGTGTTTGTGATTCGTCTGGCCCCTCCGTTGGAGTTTGAAGTGGGCAAAAAAGGTAGGAAAGTCGTTTTTTGGGGGTCAGTCGTAAACCGGACGTTGAACGAGTGGAGGACCTTCTATGTATAGTATGTAATTGAGGCAAGGCCTACGGACTTCACAGCCTGTGATTACACTGGCCCAAGATAAGTGTGATCTCCAACATCACGCTCCCCTACAGCCACAAGGCTATGGGACTACCTTTACCTTTACCTTCACCTATTATTATTATTATTATTATTATTATTATTATTATTATTATTATTATTATTATTATGAAGAATAATAAAGGATGCTATACCCGCCTTTTTTACTAAATCAGACGCAAAGCGGGGCGATCTGTAACCAAAATACACGCTCTCATGTTATAGACATTTTTACATACACAACAAACACACATTTCTCACTCAATTATATTATGTAAAGGCCGTAAAGGCAAGTCGCCATTATAGAAAACGGAAATGTGAAAAAAAATTAAAATAATAATATCAATAATAGATGCTCTATATAAGCGCGCTTTTGCTCCAATTAACTAACGAGGCTCAAAGAGTGCGATCTGTATCCATCCGACATGCTACTACACTCCCCCCCTCTCTCTCTCTCTCTCTCTCTCTGTGTCTCTCTCTCTCACATGTATACACAAACACCATATCCGTCACTCAAACATATGGTGTAAAGGCAGGGAGATCGCTATTAGAAGACGGAAAGGACATTAACTCTGCAATTGTTGTGTATGGTTGTTGACGTTTTAGATTTGACTGCACTCATTATTAAGAGAGACAAAGAGAGCAAACCGGAGTACCCCGAGAAAACCCTCGGCGGTGACCTGATTGACAACTTGTTGACGTCAATGGTAAACTTAGCTTTCAGGGAAAATAGTCAGGGCTTCACCCGAAGCTAAACTGATGATGATGTTGGTGGATTCGAATCAGCCATTGCCATTTTAATAGCTGTCCTTTGGCCCAGTTAAAAGCATTTGTAAAAATTCTTTTACGCAGATTCAATTCAATTCAATTCAATACTACTTCATTTATCCACATAGGGCAATTACAAGATTTAGAAGCAGCTCCTATTTAAAATAGTTTAAAAACAGTGAAATGATTGAAGATTGAAGATAGCGTAGCTACTGGCGTGGAATACCTCGAATTTCACGTTCGGTCAAATAGAACTTAAAAGGCATTGTGTTGATTGCTTTCCATTTGAAGAAATGACTTTTCTACTGCACAGGTCAAGGCGATTTAGTTTTCTATTACACAGCTGGGAAGTTTTAAACAACAACAAAAAACCACTTCATCATCATCATCATCATCATCATCATCATCATCATCATCATCATCATCATCATCATCATCATCATTATCATCATCATCATCATCATCATCATCATCATCATCATCATCATCATCGTCAGCAGCAGCAAATGTCGTCGACGTAGTCATCATTCTCATCATTAGCATAACCAACATTGTCATCATCATCATCATCATCATCATCATCATCATCATCATCATCATCATCATCATCAACATCATCATCATCATCATCATCATCATCATCATCATCATCATCATCATCATCATCATCATCATCATCATCATCATTATCTTCCTAATCTTCGTCATCATATCACCATTAGAAGCAGAGTCATCATCACATTTCTCCTCCTCATGATCCTTATCATCATCCTCATCCTCCTCCTCCTCCTCCTCCTCCTCCTCATCATCATCATCACCAGCAACACATCACCGTCTTTCTCTTTCCTCTTCCTCCTCGTCCTCTTTTTCACCCCTATCTTCAAACTGACCGCAAGTTTCGACGCTTTCATCGTAGCCGTTCCGACATTCGGCGATGCCGTTGCACAAGGAGCCTCTGTCAATGCATTCCGTGAGCGTGCTGTCGCACTTAAAACTGTCCTTGTCTTCGCACAGATTTCTCGGCTGCTGGGTCTCCTCAGTCACCGCCCCGTTGTTGTACGTGAACTCCGCTCCTGCAAAACATAGAAGAAAAAAATATGTTGACTCAAGCGTTCCCAAAGAAGATGTCCCACCTACCATGGACAGTATAACATTGCCTTAAGGCCTCGTGTTACGCACCCGGCCATACTTGCGTTACGCTTATAAATTCCTTATGTATTTCCTTGCGTATTGGCAAACGTAAAATTTCATAAGGTTAGCCCGTTTTTGATTTTTTTTTTGCAAAGTCGGACCAATCAGAAGAT
>CM072526.1:10904855-10952355 GCA_036898135.1 Oncomelania hupensis | reverse complement strand
CTTTTTGTTTTTTAGACTTGTTATATATCTGGATACGTCATGAGTATTTAAGAGGGGGATGAAACATGTAGTATTCGGAGTTAGTCTGTCTTTACAAAAATTATCAAGTAATGCTGTAAGACTGTACGCAGGTTTATGGCAAGTGGATTTAACGATATTATCAGTTATAGATAAAAAGTGATTATTAAAAGTTTCAGCTGATGGAGTGATAACAGCTGTGTGTTTTGTACAAACAAAAATAGTGAAACAAATTAACCACAACAAATGCGTGAATACGCAATTTAAATTAATTTTTTCCGAAGTAGAGCAGGCAGTGAACTATTAATTACTACACAGTTTTGTGCAGTCTCTTCTTATTAAATCAACAAAACAAGTATCTTATTTAATAAAGGGCGGCAATCACCATTAGGAGTAATATTATCTTGTAGTGTTTACAGAGATAAATTTGTAGACAAAGCTGCAAAAAGCAGTCACTAAAGTCAACTCATCAGTTGAATACAGTCATACAGCTGTTAGTATCAACATACTGATCGTAGAAACGATTCAAACAAGCGGACTAGCGTTTGCTTGTTATGTATTTCATGAGAAAACCCTGGACTATAAATTTGAGTATTATTTGTAACACTAGGCTTACACTCAAAATAGGGCCTCTGAATCCCTGTAGGAAGAGTCTGATATTTGGGATATTGGTTTTGCATAATTCCACCAGGTGACATTTGATGACTGTTGTTTATAGCATTCATCATTGGCTTTTGTGTCATTTGACTATCTTCATTGTGAAAAATAGTGCGACTGGGGGACCAGGACCCAGGTGACAACCGTGAAGAAGAAGTCTGTGGCGTTTGGAGGAGCGGTGGCTTTTCATTGTTCAACATTTGATGATTATGACTTGTACTGTCTTGTGGTTTGATTGCATATTTGATGTTAGAGAGAGAGAGAGAGAGAGAGAGAGAGAGAGAGAGAGAGAGAGAGAGAGAGAGAGAGAGAGAGAGAGAGAGAGAGAGAGAGAGAGAATAGGAGGAAGAAACGAAAAAGAAAAAGGCGAGGAAGAGAACAATGCTCACTATAATTGGTTTTAAATAGCGCTTTTCCAGCTCAAGAACTGCGCAAGGCTCTAGGCAATGTACGCGAGCGTTACAGTAATTTGTCCTATCTCAATGGTACTGCACCTTTACACACTCGTTTCTAAGGATTTCAGCTTGATTCCGAGAGAACGAAAAACAGAAAGAGGAGAAGAAGGAGGAGGAGGAGGAGGAGGAAATGGTCGAGAAGAAAGGAAAGGACGAAGAGGAGGAAAGAGAACAAAGTCGTCGTTACAGTAATTTATTCTGTCTCAATTGCTCAGGAACTCTTTGTCAACGATTGAGTTCAAACGAAGAATTCGGTACTCTTACGAGAGGATAAAAGCAAAGAAGGAAAAGAAGAAGGAAGATGGAGAGAGAGAGGGGGGGGGGGGGGGTGTGGGATTGAAGGAGGAGAAAAGAAGACGAAAAAGAAGACCTGAGATTAAACCAGGTTAAGAAGTTTGCAATGTGGATAGAATTGGTTGAAAATGAGGTTTATTTTAAACATCCTGAGAATGCATACAGTGCAACAACGACAACAAAAAGCAGGTCACGCCGTGCTACATTTCAAGTCAGAGCATACTTACGGAATGGAAGGATGACAAACCGGAGGGACAGGTAGTATAACAGCATATAGCCTCACAGAGGGGGGAAAAAAAGGAAGACGTGAGCATGACAACCACCAGCAAGGTAGAAAAAGGGTTTCCAAGCAAATTGTGAACATTTTTTCTGTCATTGAAAATTTGACTTCGGTGAGACTGTAAAACGTTTTAAGCCCCAAAATATAGCAATTTTGATTCATGTCACATATTAAAACGATAATAAATTATGAAATTGCGGACAGAATTAACTGACAACGTTGCAGGCATACTTATTATTATTGTATTATTATTGGCAAACAAAATGAACATAGGTCGCCGAGCTACAGTTTGGCCTATAGAGGTTACACCTTACCCACCCCAAAAATCAAAACTAGCAGTGATGACCAACACCACAATTTCCATGAAAAGGTCATCTGAAAGTTGCGGACATAATCGTCATTAGCGTATTGTTACATCCAAATCATATTTTCTCATCCACAACAAATCTAACACAGGCGCGCTCGCGTAAGCGTGATCGTGACAAATGCAATTTGATGCAGAAGCAGACGATGCATTTGCAATGTCAACATCAAGCGTCCACTCGTTTTTCTTTCTTTCCATCGAGTTACCACTCCTTTCGAGAGATCATTTCTTCTCTCCCACTCTCGCTTTCTTGTAAAGGTACCTTTTATTTTAACATTTTCGAGTTGTTTTCGCAATTCGTCAAATAAACAAACACGAAAGCCCAGCGATAGACACATTGAGTCATTGAGCCGGTTTACTTCATGTCGTAATCGTGAGTTTTCGTGTTCGCTTTGATATAAATACTTATAACTACCGCTCGATCGAAAGAATTGTGTACTAACTCGGCATGATCAAAAGATTTCAATATTCTTCAGATTTAGACACGATAATGAAATCGTTTGGATAATAATTAAAACAAAATGGCGAACTCTTGGACATAATCATAAAGGCGCAGAGCGATGCGCAAATAAACATACCCAACCGCCTCAACATACTTGCTATGGGATGGGAAATACAGAGAAGAATGAGGAAGAAGGAATATCAAGAAGAAGAAAGAGGAGGAGTAGGAAGAGGAGGAGGAGGAGAAACGAAGAATAAGGAGAAAAGACGCTATGAGGACGAGGCGAAGAAGGAAGACGACTAGAAGAAGAAGAAGAAGAAAAAGAGATGGCGACGATGCAGACGACGAGGATGTCGATGATGATGATGATGACGATGATGATGATGATGATAATGATGATGAAAAGTTTCAAATGTGCATTACTTGTCTCTCAAAAAATAATAAATAAATAAAATAAAAATTTGTTAAGTCTCATTATGATTACATGTATATAGTTTCATCCACCTTGTGACCCCAAACCATAATAAACTTTTACCAACCCCTCAGATACAAGTGTCCAAACCAAGATATTATTTGAATGCAGAACGAAATGCACCTTTTAAAAGCAATTTACATGTCCAACAAAATGGTCCTATAATTCACCCCAACCCAAAAAAAATCTTCACAATTCTCCATTTTACATTCCTTTTTGATTCTCTTCGAAAAATGTTCAAGTGCCATCACATGAGTGGTGGGTCATTCAAAAATACGTAATTAATGACGTCATACAAGGCCAAATGACGCATCTTGAACGATGAATGACAGCCGGAGAAATGAAATTCTTCATGTTCTAGAATTGCATCGTTAGAATATTTTTATTCTATCTGTTTTCTTTTTTTCAACTGTTTCCATTAAAAGTTCCATCAATTGTCGCCATTGTTAAAAGGGAAGAAGGATTTACAGTAAACCAAGAAGCATACGGTTGAGTAGACGGAAAAAGAAGATTTAGGAGAGGAGGAGGAGAAGCAGAAGAATTAAGGTGATGTTGTTGTTGTTGTTGTTGTTGTTGTTGTTGTTGTTGTTGTTGTTGTTGTTGTTGATGATGATGATGATGATGATGATAAGAAAAACAGGGGCGGACCACAATCAGAGCAGGGGGGTGGGGAGAGGAGTGGAGGGGGTGTGCTTTTTATACGCTAATTTCCGGTTTCCGGGATGGTCAAATCATTGAGCTTTGACAGGCAGCGGCCATCAAAGAATTGTCAAATGCTGTAATTACAGTTTTGCTTCTTCTTCTTTAATTTACTTTTTTGTATGAGAGGGGGAGGAGGGCGGAGGAGGGAAAGGGGGAAATTGGATGGGTGGGGCACATGCGCCCAGTGCACCTTCTCTTCCATCCCTGAAAAAAGGAAGAAAAAATGAGGTAATAAGATAATAATATTGAATTTTTTATTTTTAAAAGAAGGAAGAGGAGAAGAACAATACAGAGTAGAAGAAGAAAGATGAAAGAAGAGAAGGAGGAGAAAAAGAAGGAAGAGGAAAAGGAGGAGAACTAGAAGAACAAGAAAAGGAAGGATATGAGAAGAAGAAGAAGAAGAAGAAGAAGAAGAAGAAGAAGAAGAAGAAGAAGTAGAAGAAGAAGAAGAAGAAGAAGAAGAAGAAGAAGAAGAAGAAGAAGAAGAAGAAGAAGAAGAAGAAGAAGAAACCCCGTGTTTCAAAGAAAGAGAAGAAGCTGAAAAATACGAGATATATATTGCTCAGTTGCAATAAAACTAAAGAAGAAGAAGAAGAAGAAGAAGAAGAAGAAGAAGAAAAGAAGAAGAAGAAGAAGAAGAAGAAGAAGAAGAAGAAGAAGAAGAAGAAGATGATGATGATGGTGATGATGGAAGAAGAAGAAGAAGAAGAAGAAGAAGAAGAAGAAGAAGAAGAAGAAGAAGAAGAGGAAAGAAGGATAATAAAACAGGAAGAATGAGCAAAAAAAAACAACCTACTGTACTCAAATTATGGACACAATAGTAAGACCTGCGTACAGATATTTGCAGCACCTAGTTTTCAACATCAGAATAATCTTCGAGAAATACCTACAGCACAAACAACATCTATATCATGTGTTTGTAGACTTCAAGAAAGCGTTTGACCGAGCCTGACATGCAGCCCTAATATTATTGAAATCTGTATGACAAGGCTACCAGTGCAGTCCTCCGCAACAGAGCCATCGGGAACTGGTTCAGAACAACAATCGGTGTGTGTCAAGGATGCCTACTCTTTCAAACACTATTCAACATCTTCCTAGAGCGCATCATGTCAGATGCCCTTGCAGATCACGAAGGCACAGTCAGCGTAGGGGGTATAGAGCAATCTCCAAACCCGTTTTGCGGATGACATTGATGGATTGGTGGAGAGGAACAAGAACTTGAAAAGCTGGTACAGAGGCTTGACACCACATTTAGAGCCAATGGAATGGAAATAAGTGCAGAGAAGACCAAAATGATGACCAGCAACACCAATGGTATCAACGGAGCCATTGTATCAAACAATGGGTCATGACAGGAAGTCCACTTCAGTATCGCACAAACAACTGCTGCCCTGACAAGGTTGAAGACCATTTGGAAATACAGGACCATCAGTCAATCCAGGCTGATGGTCCTGTATTTCCAAGGTAAGGCTTTTGCGCTCCCTTGTCATCTCCATCTTCCTATACGCTTGCGAAACATGGACCCTCACCGCAGATCTACAACAAAGAATACAAAGCATGGAGATGAGGTGCTACAGAAGACTTCTGGGCATTTCCTATACCCAGCACATCACCAACGACGAAGTCCGACAGATCATCACACAAGTCATTGGAACACACGATGACCTGCTCACAGTGGTGAAGAAACGGAAACTCCGATGGTATGGTCACGTCACCAGATCATCAGGCCTTGCAAAGACCCTCCTGCAAGGCACGGTGCAAGGAGGCAGAATAAGATGGGGACAAACAAAGAGATGGGAGGACAACATTCGAGAATGGACTGGCTTGAGACTGAGCGAAACCATGAGGGTTGCTAAGAACAGAGAAAGATGGAGTACGCTGGTTAACGAACGATCATCTGTGGTGCCCCTACGACCTTCGAGTTACGGGATAGGATAGGATAGGATAGTATAGTTTTGAAGAAAGTAGGATGGATCGTCGATAGCAAAGCGATAATGAGGATCAATCCTACCGCTTTGCTAACGAGGACACATTCTATTTGGTTAATTCCTATGTGAAACAGCCCATCCCCCTCGCCCCATACTCCCTCTCCCCCCCCCCTCCATCCAATCCCGGATTATTTGAGATTATGTCAATAGGGCTTGCAGACAGTTTCCGTTTAATTTAATTTGTAATTCATGTCCAGGCAGGTTTTAAATTACAAACCCCTTCGAAAAAGACAAAGAAAACACAAAAAAAGGGGAAAAATAACAAAGACACTAAAACGCGATTTTGTAATGATAATCATTTATTTAAAAGACAAGACAACAACGTCACGACCTTGTGAAAAGGAAGGCAGAGAGACAAGGCGGAAGTGAGATGGAGTGATATGGAGTGTGGGGGGTAGAGATGGGGAGGGGGGAAGAGCAAGAGACAGAGAGTTTGTGGAGACGGGGAGGGAGGGGGGGGGGGGAGGAAGAAAAAACCCAGAGAGAAAGAGCTAGAGAGACAGACAGACAGAGACAGAAATGGACAATGAAGCAAACACACAACGTGAAAAACATAGACAGAGGAAGAGGGAGAGAGAGACAGACAGACAAACAGACAGACAAACAGACAGACAGAGACAGAGAGAAAGAGACAGACAAACTGTAATATCAGAAATGTTGACGACAAAGATGTTGTAACTTAGCTTAGAGATAAACAGATAGTATTGAACAAAACCTGATGTTAACTCACCAGCTCTCTAAGGGAAGGTTCGCAGTTATTAACTTAACATTCTTGAAGATAAGATAAGATAAGATAAGATATTACTTTATTAATCCAAATGCATGGAAATTACATACAGGTTCACTCCTGATAGTATCATGCCGAACTCTCTAGAAAGAATGTAACTTAGCTCACTTGGACATCTGACCAGTGTCACTGGACCACTAAGTAGCCACGTGAAGCATATCACTCTTAAATCTACCCTGCATCTCCACCTTGACACCCGAAGTTGACACGTAACATATAGTGTCCCATAGGTGGGACAGGGGAACAAAGGCTTCCGAGAAAAGATTCATGTATTCGCGAAAACGAGATGATTGGTCGGAGATGACGTAGGTCCTTTAGATCCCCCCTCCTCCCCCCCCCGCCCCCCACCCCCGTACACCCTGCATTAACCGGGCAGTCAAATACGAAGTGTAGAACCACGAGGGTCAAGGAGCAGACTGAAATGAAAAAAAAATCCTCAGCCATCACCAACAGAGTGATAGACTAGAGACGGTTTCACGGTTCCCAGAGACTAGAAGTAAGTTAACACTAGTAGATTTCTAATACGTTTATGTTTAAATATTGTATTGATTGCCATGTATTATTAGGTTTATGTTATATGGAGTTACAGAAACCAATTATTGTTTCTGAGATGTTGTGCATATTGCTCGATATATCTTAGCCTTAAGATTCAGATATCATAATGTGCTTATAGGAAACTCGGCAGAGGGTACCACATACCAATATATCTGAATAGAATATTGTAGCCAGAGTTCTGGATTTCCCAGCTCAGCCCTGGGACGGTTTGTGGAGTCAACGCCTGACGCGCGCTAACTCCCGTGGAAAGAAGGAGATCAACTAGAATCTACCTCCCCACGTACGGCCCCGTAGCTACCAGACTCGCCCGATCAACCTGAGAGTGACCAGACTACCTCAAAGTGACCACCCGACTCCAGCACTCACAGAAACTGAGAGCTAAGTCTCCTCTCAACTGCAACTGATGTCAAAACTACTCGGAACACTATTAGACCACCAAACACATAGAACTACTTAGCATAAGACTTGCTAAAGAACTTTCCCAGCACATTGGACAATTTATAATTAATTACATTCTGATTAAAGTCATGTTAGAATTTGTGTTGAAGATATAAAAGTTGAAATCACATACATACGACTGGTGTCATTTTATTTGTATTGTTGTGTCTCCACTAGGTCTTCTTCTCTTGAGACCAATTTAACTAGTTGCTTGACTAGCAGAAATCATGTCTTAAATTGAGCCAATGATACTTTGAAACCCGAGAACAAATACACATTTTTATGTGACCAAGCACCGTGATCTAGTCTCTCACATCTCTTAGGAATCTTGATAAAGAACGTCTGATAGAGGTAGCTTAACACCCCATCTATCTACAGGTCTTACTCCCCTTGTAAGATAATCGTGTCTTCTCCAGGATATCATCACACAAACAGAGACACGCGGACAAAGACAGAAACACACAGCTAATGTAAAACACAGAGAAACAGACAGAAAGAGACAGACAAACAGAGATAGAGACAGGAAATACAGACAGATACACAAAGACACAAACAACAACGCGACCAGGATGAGGTTGAGGAATGAAAAAGTCAACATTTTGAAGGATTCGAACTCCTAAATGTGGAGAACCTCGGAGCGAACATTGGATCAACATTTCTCTTCTTTCCCCAAAGCGTTCCAGTGAAGATAAACTAATTACGAAATACCTTGCACAATCTTATCCAGCCCCCCCTGACAACTGTGGTAGGGTTTGGTGGCACCCGCAACGAGCAGTTCCTTTCTAAAAATCCAGGTGTCGCAAAACATTCAGTCCCAAAAAGATTTTGGTAGCAGGAGAAAGTCAGGCTGGAAGTGGTTTTGTTATGGCTTTAACAGTTCTTTCATTTCTTACTGCTGTCGTATAACAATCCTTGGTTCGTGACGTTCAGTCACAGAAAAGATTTGAGACAGAAGAGAGCCACGCTGGAAATTGCTTTTATGGCTGTTATATAACAGCAAGTTGCTTGGACATATATATCGTGACGATTGGCACCACATTCATAAAGCTGACCCTAAAAAAGAAAGTTCCTCAATTCGTCTCTTCCTATGGCTACTATAAATAATGTAACTTTAACTGAACAAGGGCAATAACTTAAAAAAAAATTATAGGCCATTTTTAAGATGAAGTGCAAGTGACTGACTATTAGTATTTAAGTGAAAGAAAACTGTGGACACAGTGATGTAATTTCCATAAAATTGTGTCGCGCCTGTGACATTATTTCACAACGACGTAAAGCCATATTACAACACCGCAAGTCGAAGATGTAATTTTATTGGGGCAAGGTGCAGCTCTCAATGAACACCACCTTCTTAACACTGCATACTATTTTTATGTGTGAGGGTTCATTTACATTGTGAACGAATCTTTCTAAAATTCCGGATAAAGCGTTTATTGGTCTAATCTATCTTTTGCACGAGACAAATTTTACCCTCTAGAACACAACGCTGCATGCAACATCGGTTTAAAGAATTTTAACTGAGAAGCAAGAGTTAAATAAAGAAGAAGAAAAAGAAGAAACAACCACAACAACTGTAAATTATAGTTATTCTTATTTTTCAAAGTGATGTTTGGTTCTATTACGAATAATAATAATAATAATAATAATAATAATAATAATAATAATAATAATAATAATAATAATAATATGCTATACGCGCCTAATTATTCCTAAATCAGACTCAAATAGTGGCGATCTTCTACCAAAATATACGCTCACTCGTTATAGACACAACAAACACATTCATCACTCAAACAGGTGGTGTAACAAGCAAGTCGCTCTTAGAAAGGAGATCGAATTTTTATTTTGAAACTTTTGACAGATGCAATCCAATACACTTACTGAAGGGAGGGAGGGAGGGAACCTGAGTACCCGGAAAAAACCCTAGGGAGCTGAAAGTCTCGTACCGAAGTCACTTCGTCGATTACGTTTGACCAAACGTGCATGGTAAATGTGTCTCAAGGCTCTCTTACACACAATTGTACATACATAAAACACATACAACTATCTCTCAAATACGTGGGGTAAAAGCAGGGAAGAAGAAACGGAAACTCCGATGGTATGGCCACTTCACCAGAGCATCAGGCCTTGAAAAAACCATCCTGCAAGGAGGCAGAAGAATAGGGAGACAGAAAAAGAGGTGGGAGGACAACAGTCGAGAATGGAATGACTTGACACTGAGCGAAGCCATGAGGGTTGCTGAGGACAGAGAAAGATGGAGTACGCTGGTTCAACGATCAAATGTGGTGCCCCTACGACCTTCGAGTTACGGGATAGGATAGGTAAGGATAGGATAGGATAGGAAAGGCAGGGAGATCGCTGTTAGGGGACGAAAATATTTTTTAAAATTTACAAATGTTTGATTGTCTGCCTACTAAGATAGTGAAAGTCTGGAAACATCGATTGTTGCGAAGGCTAATTTTGAGCTTATTGTAAAAGCACACTGCTGCTATTCCTTTAAACTTATTTTTATAACAGTTTTACTGATTTAATCCCAATAATTATATAGCCATTAAAAATATTCAACTTTTCAATAGTAAAAAAATGTCCAATAAACAAAATCTAGTGTAGTTGCAAAGACGTTTTTTTTTAAAACCTTTACTATAACACAATTAGATTCTTTAACGTATTTTCATAGTAATTTTTAAATTTTTAAAACTGATTAAACATCAAGATACACTTCATTAAAAAAAATTACTTTAGAAAAGAACATCTATATAATCAACATTTTCTGGTAGGCAAAATCGAGTGTTACAACACCGTTCTTCTTTTAAACTTCAAACATAAAAAATATTTGGTAAACAACATCGAGTGTTGCAAAGGCATCTCGTCAGCCCCAAAAGTAAAAACACCTCCTGACTTCCTTTCACCTTAATTTTTATGGCATTCTTACTGATGACACGGCCAATGGAAAAATACATTTTTGACAGAAAAAAAAAACATTAAAAAGACCTGTCCTATCCTATCCCGTAACTCGAATGTCGTTGGGGCACCACAGATGATCGTTTTACCAGCGTACTTCATCTTTCTCTGTCCTCAGCAATCCTCATGGCTTCGCTTAGTGTCAAGCCAGTCCATTCTCTAGTATTGTCCTCCCACTTCTTTATCTGTCTTGCTCTTCTTTAGTCTCCTTTCACCGTGCCTTGCAATATGATCTTTGCAAGGCCTCATGCTCTGGTGACGCGGCCATACCATCGGAGTTTCCGTTTCTTTATTATTGTGAGCAGGTTATGGTGTTGTCCAATGGCTTGTGTGATGGTATTTCGGACTTCGTCGTTTGTGATGTGCTAAGTATAGGAAATGCCGAGAAGTCTCATGCAGTAGCATCTCATATCCATGCTTTGTATTCATTATTGTAGATCTGCTGTGAGAGTCCATGTTTCGCAAGCGTATAAGAAGATGGAGATGAAAACGGAGTGCAGCAGCCTTAACTGGGAATCCAGGCTGATGATCCTGTCTTTCCTTATGGGCTTCAACCTTGTCAGGGCAGCAGTTGTTTGTGCAATCCTGTAGAGAATTCCCTGTTGGGACCTGTTGTCTGATAATATGGCTCCTAAATATTTGAAGCTATTTGAAGCGTGTTAGTGATTGACCTTGGACTTTGATGTCCGTGTTGATGCCATTGGTGTGGTTGGTCTTCACTTTGGTCCTCTTTTCACTTATTTCCATTCCAAAGGCCCTGGAGGTGGTGTCAAGTCTCTGTACCAGCTGTTCACGTTCTTGTTCTCATCCAGCCAATCCATCAATGTCATCCGCAAAACGGAGTTTGGAGATTGCTCTACCCCCTATGCTGACTGTGCCCTCGTGAGCTGCAATAACATATGACATGATGCGCTCCAGAAAAAAGCAAAAGAGTGTCAGAGAGAGCAGGCATCCCTGACGTACGTCCACTTTCTGGAAATGTAGTGCTTTAAATTCCCACTGCCGCTGTCTTTCTCATTTGTTCTTTCTAATTCAAACTATGTTCTATCAATCTACTATACTATCTTCTTCTTCGCTAGACCAGTCACCTACCCCTTTTCTTGAAAACTCTTCTGGGACAAAAGTCCTCATTTGTGTGTGAGGTCTGTTGGATTGGCTTGGGAATATTGGACGCTTTCTGCAAGGTGGTCACGAGGGCTTCCTATGATATTATTATTTAGCAATGTAGGCATTATATTTGTGTGTTTTGTTGATATTTTATAACGATGTTTGTATTCTATTTTGTTTTTGTAAATGGGAGTTCAATAACTTAGAGTATAGCCTCAGCGTCCCCTGCATGGGATGCCTTTATTGTACAGTGACCGGCTGGTGGAGTACCTTCAGTGTTACCACTGGGATTGTTTCAGCAGATCTTTAATGCGGATCAGGGGCGAGTCCTCTTTCAGCCAAGTTGTGATCTTGATTTTGTGGTCCTGATTCGGCTCTTTGCAGTCCTCTGGACCCTATAAGCAATGAATAACTAATTAAATAACTAGAGCACGCCGACTGTTGTTCTGAACCAGCTCCCGACGGCGCTGCTGTGGAGACTGCACTGGCAGCCCTGCCACACAGGCCCTCGATGATTTCAACAATGCTAGGGCCGATGTTGTACACTCTCATGGTCGCCCACAGCGTCGCATGCCAGAGTGCCACAAACACATGACATAGATACTGTTGGTGCCGCAGGTATTTCTCGCAGATTGAAAATATACCCAGTGGCACCTCTCCCTGCCCTGAATCCCGCCTGCACTTCAGCCATGATTTGTTCAGCTTAGGGTTTCAAGATCAATCTGTTGAGTATTATTTTCAGCATGGACTTTGCTGGGATGGCTGATGAGGCTGAAATTGCTGTATTTTTCACACGCCTAAGGCTACCCTTTTTGAAAAAAAAGTGATAATAAACGACTGGGTCCATGGGGTAGGCCACTCGCAACTCTGTCAGATCTTTTTATAAATAATGGTGAGGGCGTCAATCATCGATTCTCCTCCTGCTTGAAGCAACTTTTTTTTACATACTCACCTCCCCCTTCACCCCCCACCTGTCCCCTCCCCCTAACAACAACAGCAAAACAACAAAGAAACAAAAACAAATAATAAATTTCTGCTTAATAAAATCGAGTTTAGCAAACAAAATTCTACTGTAAAAAAATAAAACCGACATTAATTTTTTTTCTCGGCTCAACAAAATTAAGTGTTGCAATGGCCATTTTTTAACGTAAAGTAAAAACAGCGGCGATTTCTTCCTTTGAACTTCTCCTGTTACGACTTTTAAACTCATTTAGCCCAACGTTTCGTAACTCACGAAGTACGGCAATCTGTTAGAGAAATTAATTGTGTTGATTCGGGCCCTGCTAAATATACCTAGCTCCTGAGGTTATGCAGAGACGCACTGGGGAGGGAAGGGAGGGGGAGGGGAGGAGGAAGATGAAGAGAATGAGAAAGAGAAAGAAGAACAAAAGAAGGAGAAAAAGAAGGATGAGGAGAGAGGAGAGCGAGATAGAGAGATAGACAGAGACAGAAAGACAGAGACAGATAAAGACAGAGAAGAAAGATGGAAAGGAAATTTTTAAAATAGGTTGGAGGAGAGGGATAAATAAATAAAGAGAGAGAGAGAGAGAGAGAGAGAGAGAGAGAGAGAGAGAGAGAGAGAGAGAGAGAGAGAGAGAGAAGAAAAAAAATCTTAAGAGGTATGCTTATCGCCACGACAACAGCCATTCTGCCGCCGTACAAATGAGAAAACTTTCACAAACACATCTGCTGAGACAGATTACAACAATAATAATAATAGAGTAATAATGACAGGAAAACATTAGAACAAACATGATAACACGAGTACCTCGACGATGCAGACGGGGTTCATTACAGTACTCACCGCCTACATCGTCCACAGGTTATAATGTCTACCGCTTATACTGGCGTAGCAAACAATTTCCCTGCCAAAGGCCTTATATGGCATGACTAAAAACTCCTCGGTTCTACCGGCCACTGCTTGGCTTGCACTGGCCACCTCTTATACCGGCCCCAATTTTTCAGTCCCAAAAGCCCTTTTTCTCCAGATGTAGGTGTCGGCCATTGTCAATCAATCGTCCGCCATAGATCAGCCAAGGGTTTCCGAGTCCAGCTCTTTTTCGCAACATATTGTGTATCCTGATTGCGCAAGTAAAATGAGTTCAAAGCGTTAAACGCAAACCTTCAACACAGTAATCAGACTGTTTACTTAACAAAACAATATTACCGATCTCTTCCTTGTTTCCCGCTAGTTTTGTATTTCCGGACTTGCCTGGAATGGTGGGGAGGAATCAGAACGAGCCAAAATGTCTGTCTGTCAGGCGGTCGGTCGGTCGGTTGGTGCGTGGGACGCCATATCTCAAAAACCACTAAAACCAAACTTCATAGAAACAATACCTATAGGTTAGTGGCTAGCCTCCATTACCATCAGATTTGCTTTAGCACAAAGGTCAAAGTAACTGGAGTAATTAACGCCCCAAAAACCAAAACAACATGCATATATATTTAGTACCAGTACACAACAACACTGTATGCTTAAACAATAGTGCTTACAATTTAAAAACAAAAACTTTGGTCTCGGTGACCGGTATAACCGATGCTTCGGTTATAATGGCCCCCTCCTGGTGAAACTGGCCACCCAAACCGTCTCCCCTCAGCGGCCATTATAGCCGGTGTTTACTGTATAACAATGGACGGAAACTGTCAGCAAAGACAGCCCACAGGAGACGTGTTTGAGAAATTAGCAAAACCCGTTTAGCACCAAAGTGACACCATGACCGACCTTGATCTTTTTGAGGTTGAGCAAATATGACACGGGAGGTAGGCCACTAATTTACAGGAAGTGCTAAAACGGTTTAAGGTCGGTGACACAGCCTAAAACAATTTATTTCTAGCTCCAATCACCGTTTCATCAAGTGGCGTGTTCATAAACAATGACGCGATTTAAGGGATTTTGGAAAAGAAAGAAACAAACAAACCAAAAATCTATTTTCAAAAAAAATCACAATGATGTCAACAAGTTGATGACGCACTTTCTCACGAGACCGCATCACAAGAAAGGCCTACTCGCGGGGGGAGCACGATAGCGGCAGCGGGAAGAATTCCCTGAAAATCAGTTGGTATTACAGTACATATCATCGAACATGAAAATGATGGATTTACATCCTTGAATTGGCGAAGAAACGTGCAGTAGTGTTAAGTGTCGCCATTTTAAAGGTGTGTACTTGATAAACGCGGTTTGACTGGTCATTCTGTCAGCTGATTAGGACTGGTTGTAGTCGTGCTCAGTCGCCTGGGTGTCAAAGTTAGATCTTGTATCGGCCAGCACCGACCTTGAGCAGCTCCTGAGCGGAAAAAAGCGCTATATAAAAGTGATTAAGTAAATAAACAATAAATATCATATTATAGTGGTGGTTCACCCTCCCCTATACGCTTAATGTGTCCGGGGACGTAAATTTACTCAAAAACAAAAACAAAAACAAGAAAACAATAAATAAAGATTAGATTTGCAGGAAATAAAATACGCGATCCCACTTAATAGGCAGAGAACTTCAATAGTGAAAGAGTATCGGGATCGTAGTGGCCCGTCTTGTTTGGAAGATTCGTGGAAGGTTCGAAAAGGTTTAAAACCTTTTTTTCTCGAGGTTCTGAGATCCTGAACCTAGGCTGATAAACATTTTAGACCTCCCCCCTCCCCCCCCCCCCCCAAAAAAAAGTTCAGGAACGTAGGAATTCCGAAAAAAAAATGTTGATACTCCACGAACGTTCCAATTAAGAAAGGTCCTAAGGCAGCTTCCGTAGTATGAAATTCCGCGGAATCATTTATGTCCAAACGCAAAGAGTGTGAGTGTGAATGATACGAAGAACAATTCGGCTACCGGCACCAACCAAAAAAAAAAAAAAAAAAAAAAAAAGTAACCTTGTTGTGAAGAAAATGCACATCTTAATCAGAAGACGCGATCAAGGATGAAATAAAGAAGATAGTACGCAGTAGACTAAACACGTTCTCAACACGTGCATTTCCAGAAATGCTTCTCAGGAGTTACAAAAAATCAAGCCTGAATCTGTCTCTTTCTCTGGCTTTCTCTCTCTCTCTCTCTCTCTCTCTCTCTCTCTCTCTCTCTCTCTCTCTCTCTCTCTCTCTCTCTCTCTCTCTCTCTCTCTCTCTCTCGGTATTTGTCTTCACTCTGTCTCTCTCTGTCCCAGTCTCTGTCTCTCTCCCGGCCTCTCTGTCTCAGTCTGTCCGTCTGTCCGTCTGTCTGTCTGTTTCTCTCTCTCTCTCTCTCTCTCTCTCTCTCTCTCTCTCTCTCTCTCTCTCTCTCTGCTTTTGTCTGTCCACCGCTTTCTGTCAGGTGGTCACTGGGGCTTCCTATGATGTTATTATTTGGCAATGTAGGCATTTTATATGTATGTGTTTTGTTGATATTTTATAATGATGTTTGTATTCTTTTTTCTTCGACAAAACACATACATATAAAATGCCTACATTGCCAAATAATAACATCATAGGAAGCCCCAGTGACCATTGGGCAGAAAGTGTCCAATATTCCTAAGCTGATCCAACAGACCTCACACGCAAATGAGGAATTTTGTCCCGGAAGAGTTTTCAAGAAAACAGGTTGGTGACTGGTCTAGCGAATAAGAAGACGATAGTATAGTAGATTGATATAACAGAGTAGGAATGAGAAAGAACAAAGGAGAAAGACAGCGGCAGTGGAAATGTAAAGCACTAAATTTCAAGAAAGTTGGGATACTATTTATACCGAAACCCCCGGCACCCCCACAGTTTGTATTCCTGCAAATACCTTTTTATTGACGCTTTCTTTATCAGTACAACTTATGTTAATCTGATGAATAAAATATGATGCAACAGCAACACTTTCTAGAATTGTTCGTCAGGGTTGGCTATTTCACAATAAGTCATGGCCTACACCCGTTTAAAGCTGAAATTATTATTATGAAATCATTGCACGAACGTCAAGAGCTGTTATAAAGCCAGTTGGATGGAAAACGTGTTGTGTGCGTCTTGCTAGTAACATAAAGGTCGCTGGTTCGAATCCCGGATTGGTCAACGTGTGATCATATTATTTTCCCTTTACCAACAACTGGCCCGCTGGTGTCAGTATAAATCGGTCCAGTAGTCACCTATATGCGAAAGTGTCGTGTGACTATAATCTACAAACAACAACGTGTTGTGTACATGTTTAAACTACGCCTATAGGTTTATCCTACTATAGCGTGGAGCGGTACACATTACAGCTCGTGCAAAGTGGTTCCCAAGCCATGGACGGCCTGTACTGCCGGGAAACAAAAATGACTCTGAGACACGGCGCCCCTACTTCTTCGGATGAGAGTCTAAACCGAGGTCTAGGGCATGCACGCACGCATTCCATGCCGGCTACCCCAAGACATCTAGCAAGCACTAGGTCCCTTCTCCTCAATACCCGGCCGCCCGGGATTGTGCTTAGTTGTCTGGGCGTCCGACAATGCACACAAAAATGCTGCCAACGGGCGCCTTGAGCAGATGCTCTGGAGCTGGAAAAAGCGTTAAACACAGGAGTATTTAAAATAAACTACTCTTGTCTGAAGTAGTCTCTGTATATACGTTATAGGATCATTTTGACCAAAAATACACTCAGTAAATTGTGGGCGCATGCGTCTCATTGCAGCAGACTTGTGAGCTAATTATAGCATCATTTTGCACCGAGACGGCTGTTAGCGCGTGCGTAGTTCGGGTTAAGGGGAGAAAACTAGGGAGCGCAATTTAATATAATTATCGAGGTCTGCAAAATGTCTGGGTGATTTAACTTGAGGCCTAACCTGACGTGTGTCAGTCTTGCTTGTGTGCTGGGCTAGTCCAGATTATGCCATCTATTTTGTGTTTTGTACGCTTTTAAGACCCTTAACAAAAAATTAAATCCGTTTTCTATTTGTACCTCTGTCTGTCTGTCTGTCGCACACATATTTTGTGTTTGTATGCTTTCAGACATTTTTTTAAATCAGTTTTTTTGTCTGTTTCAATATCTGACTGTCTATAATACATCTCACACACACATTCTGTGTTTGTACGCTATTGGACCTTTAAAAAAAAATCGTTTAAATTAAGAAAAGAAAATTCGTTTTAGGTCTGTCTGTTTTAATGTCTGACTATCTGCCTGTTTTACCTGCCTGTGTGCACACGCACAAAAACACACCCACACCCACACACATACACACACTCTCTCTCTCTCTCTCTCTCTCTCTCTCTCTCGCGGTCTCGTTCAGATATCTCTGCCTCTTTCTATTGTGCTCTTTGTAACTTGATGCCTCCTTTCCTACACATTCCAAGGACACATAATATACATACATTATATTCATACTATTCATACAAAAATACATGCATAAGCACGCGCGAACGAGATTAGCAAGGGGAGTGTACATGAGACAGAGAGAGAGAGAGAGAGAGAGAGAGAGAGAGAGAGAGAGAGAGAGAGAGAGAGAGAGAGAGAGAGAGAGAGAGAGAGAGAGAGAGAATGCACATACACACAAAATCTCATTCTCTCCCCCTTTTTATTCTTCCTCATCTCATCTCCTACGGACTAATATATTTGTTTACATGTCACGCTCTTTAATGTTATGTAACAGCTTTAACATGTAAAATGAAATGTGTGTGTAAAAGGAGATGCCAGTGCAATAGATCTGAAGAGCGTTGTGGGTGTACGCTTGTTTACATTTCATATCTTATTTTGTCAAGTCTGAATGTCTGTCATGCTCTTTTGAGCAATGTTTTAACGCCTGTCACAATTCCTTGTAAGAGGTCATCACGATTATTCCTTGTAAGAGGTCATCAAGATCATTCCTTGTAAGAGGTCATTAAGATTATTCTTTATAATAAGCAGTCATCAAGACTATTTATTGTAAGAAGTCATCAAGATTTTTCCTTGTAATAGGCCATCAAGATTATTCCTTGTAAGAGGCCATCAAGATTATTCTTTGTAAGAGGTCATCAAGATTATTCCTTGTAAGAGGCCATCAAGATTATTCCTTGTAAGAGGCCATCAAGATTATTCCTTGTAAGAGGCCATCAAGATTATTCCTTGTAAGAGGCCATCAAGATTATTCATTGTAAGAGGTCATCAAGATTATTCCTTGTAAGAGGTCATCAAGATTATTCCTTGTAAGAGGTCATCAAGATTATTCCATGTAAGAGGCCATCAAGATTATTCATTGTAAGAGGCCATCAAGATTATTCATTGTAAGAGGCCATCAAGATTATTCATTGTAAGAGGCCATCAAGATTATTCATTGTAAGAGGCCATCAAGATTATTCATTGTAAGAGGCCATCAAGATTATTCATGGTTAGAGTTTATCAAGATTATTCCATGTAAGAGGCCATCAAGAATATTCCATGTAAGAAGCCATATTCCTTGTAAGAGGTCATCAAGATTATTCCTTGTAAGAGGTCATCAAGGTAATTCCTTGAAAGAGGCCATCACGATTATTCCTTTAAATGGGCCATCAAGGTTATTCCTTGCAAGAGGCCATCAAGATTATTCCTTGTAAGAGGCCATCAAGATTATTCCTTGTAAGAAGTCATCAAGATTATTCCTTGCAAGAAGCCATCAAGATTATTCCTTGTAAGAGGCCATCAAGATTATTCCTTGTAAGAGGTCATCAAGATTATTCCTTGTAAGAGGTCATCAAGATTATTCCTTGTAAGAGGTCATCAAGATTATTCCTTGTAAGAGGTCATCCCTTGTAAGAGGCCATCAAGATTATTCCTTGTAAGAGGCCATCAAGATTATTCCTTGTTAGAGGTCATCAACATTATTCCTTGTAAGAGGTCATCAAGATTATTCCTTGTTAAGAGGTCATCAAGATTATTCATGGTTAGAGTTTATCAAGATTATTCCATGTAAGAGGCCATCAAGAATATTCCATGTAAGAAGCCATCAAGATTATTCCTTGTAAGAGGTCATCAAGATTATTCCTTGTAAGAGGTCATCAAGGTTATTCCTTGAAAGAGGCCATCACGATTATTCCTTTAAATGGGGCATCAAGATTATTCCTTGTAAGAGGTCATCAAGGTTATTCCTTGTAAGAGGTCATCAAGGTTATTCCTTGTAAGAGGTCATCAAGGTTATTTCTTGTAAGAGGTCATCAAAGTTATTCCGTGTAAGAGGTCATCAAGATTATTCGTTATTAGAGGTCATCAAGGTTATTCCTTGTAGGAGGTCATCAAAATTATTCCTTGTAAGAGGTCATCAACATTATTCGTTGTAAGAAGTCATCAAGGTTATTCCTTGTAAGAGGTCACCAAGGTTTTTCCTTGTAAGAGGTCATCAAGGTTATTCCTTGTAAGAGGCCATCAAGATCATTCCTTGTAAGAGGCCATCAAGGTTATTCCTTGTTTCTTATATCTAATTTAATCTATGCCCTATCTCATCTCGGACTTTTTCATTATCTCCCTCCGGTCCTGATTTGGCTCGGAAGAGTCCGCTGGACCTAAAGCAACAATCAATCAATCATTATATCCCTTGTATTTCTTCTTCTTCTTCTTTTTCTTCTCCCTCCTCTTCCTCCTCCTCCTTCTTCTTCTTCTTTTCCCCTCTCCTCTTCTTCCCCTCTTTATCCTCCTTATTCTTCTTCTGTATCTTTTTCTTCTCCTTCCTCCTCCTCATTCTTCTTGTTCTCATTCTCCTCCTTCTTATTCTCCTTCTTCTTCTTCATCGTCTTCTTTTTCTTCTCTTCCTTCTCCTCCTTCTTATTCTCCTCCTCCTCCTTCTTCTTCTCCTTCTTCTTCTTAATCTCATACTACTCTTACTAGTACTACTACTACTACTACTACTACTACTACTACTACTACTACTACTTCTTCTGCTTCTTCTTCTTTCTCTTCTTCTTCTTTCTATGTTTCTTCTTCTTCTCCTCCTCCTCCTCATCCTACTCTTCTTCTTCTTCTTACTTCACAAAGTAACCCCTCTTTCCACTCAAGGGTTTTGTTTGTTTCATCAACTCCTACAAGACGCCTGCGACATTTTCAAGAAGTTTATACTAGTCCTCTATTAATTTTCGGATACTTCAAGAGCGTCTGTATCGCTGAGTGTTAGTGTGTGGGGAACACAACCTTTAAGGTAAGGCACTGCAACTTCCATCAGTGTGGCATAGTAGTCAGGTCACTGAGGATTTTCCTCGGGTACTCAGGCTTCCTCCTTCCCTTCCATAAAGGGATTAGATGCAGTCAATATTAAAAAAATCCAAAGATAATTTTCGATTTTCCTTTCCGTCTTCAAATAGCGATCTCCGCGCCACATGTTTGAGTGATAGCTGTGTGTGTGTGTGTGTGTGTGTGTGTGTGTGTTTGGGTGTGTGTGTGTGTGTGTAATATGATTTCCAAGTTAATGTTAAAGATTCTTTATTAAGTTAACTTGTTAAGGGACAGACTGGAAGATTAGACTTATTAATTAGTTTAAAATCTGTATCCCTAATGAAAAAGTTTCAAGTTTTAAAAAAATTTAAAATTTCATTTTTCCTCT
Organism: Oncomelania hupensis; assembly: GCA_036898135.1. Taxonomy (NCBI): domain Eukaryota; kingdom Metazoa; phylum Mollusca; class Gastropoda; order Littorinimorpha; family Pomatiopsidae; genus Oncomelania; species Oncomelania hupensis. The sequence goes on along the minus strand of CM072526.1, from coordinate 10,931,379 downwards.
CTCCTTCTTTCCCTGCCCCTCCCCCCTCTCTGTCTTTCTTCCCTTGTCTTTATTATGCTAATTTGTTAAGGGACAGTTTGGAACATTATACTTTAATCTAAAATCTGTATCCCTAATTAAAAAATAAAGTGGTTCAAGTCTCTCTCGGAACTTTGGGATCCGATAATTTACCGACACATGAAGTGTCAAAGGTCACGGACGTCATGTCCGTATTATATTTTTAGAACAGCATGAGCGTGTCGAGAGCTGGCGAACGTCAATCTAATGCATCCAAACCTTTTGGTAATTCCTACACGTTATAAATTGATAAGCTAACCCTAACGGAACATTTACAATTATAATTCCTATATTATGATCATTATTTTCCCATAAGGAAGATTCATTTACGAATGCTGTGCCCTTAACATTGTACGACGTAGAGACTTTGGCCGTGGCACGAGTCGGTCAGTATGGTATGTTTGTCGATATTTTCCACCAAATATCGTCAACATGCCCGTGGTTGGGTAAATCCACAGGGGTTGGAATCTGCCTTACGAGGTCTTGCTCAAACACACTACACGTTTAGTTCGTTTAAAATTGTAAGTGACAACAGTAAAGTAACGTGACTTTCATAATACAGCCGAAACTACTGACAGTGTAAACACCGAATTCGCCATAGCTTAACACGCAGTCTACCAATGATAGGCTTCGTGCTACTACTAATTAAATAAGTACAAGGGTCAAAAACACATTTTAGAAGAAAGCCACCCAGCCAGATACGGAGAGCAGAAAGGAAAGAAAAGAAAAACTGCATCAGGTAACTGTCAATTCGGATAGTCCCGGACGGTTAAGTTTCCTCACAATTCAGTCTACATGTAGACCGGATAGAGGGGCCGGGTAGCTCAGTTGGTAAGAGCGTCTTGCTAGTAACCGAAAGGTCGCTGGTTCGAATCCCGGATTGGTCAACGTGCGATCATATTATTTTCCCCTTTACCAACAACTGGCCCGATGGTGTCAGTATAAATCGGTCCAGTAGTCACCTATATGCGAAAGTGTCGTGTGACTATAATCTACAAACAACAACAACAACAACAACCTAGACCGGTCACTGAGGAATGCCATTAAGCTTACAGCACGTGAATTTGGTGACTGAAAGCTAGTGAGCTCTGACCTTCAGCTGAATGTAAACACGTCAGTCTATCTTGACCTAAATACAAAGCCTCATATGAACACAATGGTTACATTATATTAAGATTATTCTGGAGGAGACTGGTTATGACTGTGTGTGGAAGACGCAACAGTTCCAGAGTTCAGATTCGTTATGCAAAAATGTAGCCATCTCTTTAAAGAATAACTTTATACTGACATGGAAACAGTCTCTTGACGAAAGCAGCAAATGTTTTTTCTACAAAAGTGTTAAATTACAGTTTGGTCGTGAAAAGTATATATCTCAATTACCTGATATTTATATTCATACTTTAATAAAATTTCGTTGTTCAGATCATAAGTTACAAATAGAATTAGGAAGGCGGGAAGGTGTAACAAGGAAAGAAAGATTTTGTAAGGACTGCAATATGGGTTCAATTGGGGATGAATTTCACTTTATTTTTGAGTGTCCAAAACACAAGCATATTCGACAAATGTTTATATGTAGTAAATATTTATCGTGCAAGTCAATGTTTAACTTGTGTCATTTGTTTCGGGAAAGAAAACTTGTGTTACTAAAATTGAGTAAATTTATAAAATTAGGAAAGGGCGTATACTAATAATATTAACAATATTAGCAAAATGTTATTGTTGTACATGTTAAAGTGGAATGTTAGTAATGTTGCTGTTATTTTTATTTTATTTTTATTTTTTTTTAACAACCGCTTTATGATTGTTATGCTTATGTTTTTGTATCCTCCACACCCCAAAAGGGGCGATTAATGGGATTAAATCTTGAATCTTGAATCTTGAATCTTGAACAAACGCTGATGACGGCGAAGCCGTACCTGCTGCAGGTACGGTCAGCTCGATCAAAAACTATGTAGCAAGGATAACCGACCCGTGACGGCAACGTCGGCTGACAGATGTAAAACTCAACACGGACATTCGTCGTATGCTGTCAATGACTGGAGATGATAACAACAGTCAACAGCCCCCTACTTCGAGCACGAAACTGATGATCTTGTCTTCATCTTTCTTACATTAGCGCCTTTTCCAGTTCAAGAGCGGCCCAAGGCGCAGAATCTAACTCAAACAGCCTACTTGCAGCCTTTGGGCGCATCGTCTGACGCCCAGATCACTGAACACAAGCAACCCTGGGCGACAGCGTATGGGCGAGAAGAGGACCTAATGCATCGCGGGGTGTATTGGTGTAGCCGACACTCCCCAGTCTAGAACATGAGCGTCAGGATCTTTAAAGTCCGTGCGATGGAATGGATGCGTGCACAGATTAGACCCCGGTTTATGCCCTCATCCGAAGGAGTACTAGAACCGGAGTTTAAGTTACACCAAACAAAAGCCAAAAACAAAAAAAAATGCAATAACACAACGTACTGTTGCAAGGAAGTTTTCACAGCGGATAGATTTCCCTGCTTGCCTTTTATTTTGGGTTGAGAAAAAAAACCACAAGGGAAAAAACCAACTTTTCCGCCACCAACATCGGAAATCGAAAGAAGGGAGATCAATTTTTTACCCCCCCCCCCCCCTCCCTCGTAAACGGCAGCGTGGCAGGCGACACTTAGCACGGGAACGCAATCCCGGATGTGTGGCAGGTGTGACCAAAAGGAAGGGATCGGAACTCGGTGGATGTCTTGCTGAGAGTGGAGAAACACCTTCATCCTGGGGAAATAGCTCCAGCGAAGCTGGTTGCATTACGGTGTTGATTGCGCCTGTTCACTCGTGACCGTGTGGTAACACATTCAGTCTGACTGGGATTTTGTGGGGGATGTTGTTTTGTAGATTATAGTCACACGACACTTTCGCATATAGGTGACTACTGGACCGATTTATACTGACACCAGCGGGCCAGTTGTTGGTAAAGGGGAAAATAATATGATCACACGTTGACCAATCCGGGATTCGAACCAGCGACCTTTGGGTTACTAGCAAGACGCTCTTACCAACTGAGCTACCCGGCCCCATATTTTGGGGGGATAGTAGATAGTCTAATATTTATACCCCAGGCGGGTGGAATTCTGGTTGCCTTTTTCAAGGAAAGCGTAGCAGCCGTAAAGCAGCTCTGCGCTTTCCAGGATGCTTTTTAAAACAAACCGACGTAGTGTTGTTGGTTGGTGGGTTTTTTTTTTTTTTTAAAGTTGGCATACACCTATCTAGGACATGTATGTCGTGATCTTTAAAAGTCCTTTCAACGAAATGCATGCGTGCGTGCCCCAGAACTAGACCTTGGGTTCTACTCCCATCCGAAGGAGAAGTGGCACTGTTTTACCTGAGGAGCGATGTCTTTACAAACAACGGACATGACGTATATACCTATAACGTATTTATAGTTTGTGTTTTAAAAAAAAAATCTGAACTATATCAAAACACGGATAATGAATGTAACCAATAATAAAACTTTCTATACAAGCTCATCATCTTTACAGCACTAGCAACTCTTGTCATCTCCAAACAGCAAACTATGACGCATACCTACGTATTGAAACAAAGTAATAATTAGTTCACAGTGGAGTGTTTTTCTAGCTTATTTTCTAGACTGAAAAAAAAAAGAAGTAAGTAGGAATTCTAGCTGATAGTTTCATTCATTTGTTAATGTCCATGATTCCAGAATCAAGATTAATCCGATTATTTTTGTCCCTTTTTGGGTGTAAAGAATGCCAAAACACAAACCATAACACTAATAATTTTTGTATACATAACGATAACATTTCTAACATTCCAACTGTAATGTTCAAAACAATAACGTTTGACCAATACTGATAATAATTATCATTACCGCACGCGCATAACTAATTTTATAAATTTTCTCAATTAGTAACCTTTGTTTTCTTTCCCGAAACAAATTACATAAATTAAACGTTGGCTTTCACAATAATTTTTCCTAAAAATAAAATTTAAAAAAAGGAAGAAAAAAGGCCTTTGTCCAATTTGCGTCTGCTTTGGACACCCCCCCCCCCCCAAAAAAAAAGAGTTAAATTCATTGCCAGTAGAACCCAAATTACAATTCCTACAAAATCTTTCTTCCTTTAGTACACAGTCCTATCTCCCTAATTCTACTTGTAAAAGATAAAGGTACAAGTGTGCCCGTGACCTCTCGGTCGTTGGGGAGAGAGGCGTTTGAGACTTCCCTTCTCTCTAAGCTAGCTTAATGAGGGCGGTGTCTATCCCCTCTCCCTCGCTGCTATATTTTCCCCGGTTCTAACACTCATTCACAGCTGGGTGGAATGGAATGTACGTGTATTGTGAGCTTGAACCATTCTGTGTTTCTTTGAATGAGAAAATTAAAAAAAAAAAATTAAGATGTTTTAAAAACCAAAGTGTTTTTTTTTTTTTACACAAATATATATATTTTTTAAAAATAAATTTAACTGGTTACTTGTCAATTGCGTCATGTTTTCAAATTCACGTCATTTTTACCTGTCCATATTCAGAACCACAGGAGAATGGATCCTCGAAAATAATTACTTATGCTATCGGAGACCTATTAATTCTTTTCGAAAATCCGTTGTTCTTGGTAAAGTTCTGTTCTCAGACCGAAGAAAGGAATTACGTTGACATCTTCGAATTATTTTCTAAATTATTTTGTTTAAATTCTACACTGACTGTTGTGTGAATGTTACGTGTACGTGTACGCAGCGAAATAATGTCCCTTGTTTGTGTGAAGACATTAAGGCTTTTGATTCTGAATCTATTTTGAAATAATCGTGAGTGTGATGTACCATTATTTTTTCTGTTTTACTACAACTTGTTACTTGTGTTAATGTCCTCCATGTGCGTAACTTGTTACGCTTTTAACGAACAAACAAACAAACAAACAAAAAACAGAACAACAACGTATTATTTGTTGTAAACGTTCTTTTCGTTTTCTTTGTACTGTCTTGATCTAAACTCTTGCTTCTAGAGACAAGTCTGGGATTGAGACGATTTAAAATCGATTTGCTACCGGGGTCTCCTTTTACCCCGACAGAGCTTAGGGAGTAAGAGGGAGTGGGGAGATTAAATTAGCCTAGTACACAGCTAAGCTAGTTGGATTCGGAGGCGATTAGTTTCCGCTTTTTGTGTACCAAACGGGAGCAGACAGCGGTGTCGTCGCTTTAAATTTCTTTAGGTTTCTGTTTCATGTAAGCATACGTCTGTAAAACCGTAATTTACATATTGACCAACTTGCTCTTCTTGTTCTTATGGTACTTGTTATTGTTTTTATGTTTCTTGGTCTTGTTGTTCTTGCTCTACTTCTTGTTCTCCTTCTTCTCCTTTATGCTGTTGCTCTTCTTCTTCTTGTTCTTTTTCTTCTTGTTGTTGTTCTTCTCGGTCCTGATTTGGCTCGGAAGAGTCCGCTGGACCTAAAGCAATAATCATGTAATGTTGTTCTTCTTCTTTTTCTTGTTCTTGTTCTTGTTCTTGTTCTTGTTCTTTTTCTTGTTGTTGTTGTTGTTGTTGTTGTTCTTCTTCTTCTTCTTCTTCTTCTTCTTCTTCTTCTTCTTCTTCTTCTTCTTCTTCTTCTTCTTCTTCTTCTTCTTCTTCTTCTTCTTCTTCTTCTCCTCCTCCTTCTTCTCCTTCTCCTTCTTCCTCTTCTTCTTCTTCTTCTTCTTCTTCTTCTTCTTCTTCTTCTTCTTCTGTTTCTCTTGCCCTTCTTATTCATATCTGGAATGACCGTGGTTTTTAAAAGATTTCAGATTTGAGATTTTTATTTAAAGTATTTTCATTCATAAAATAATATTACACTTTCACAAACATATATATGCATAGACATACACACAAACACACATGCATAAACATAAACATATATTTATGTAGGCTTAATCAAAAAATGTTTTTTTATGTCAGTATGTAAGATAATGTAAGCGATTTTTTTCAATAAGAGTATGATTATATAAAATATGTCATACTATCGGTTTCATTGATCAAGACATTATTTGCCTTGTATAATGGTAATAATGTACATTCAAATAATATTAATGTTGTACAGACATTGTTTGCTGGCATATAGACTACAATGAATATCATCTACATATTTTGTGCTCCATTTATTCAAACGCATTTTATATATGATTTTTGAAATATTTCTACTACATGATAAAATGTTATGCTTGTTTACTGATTTTTGAAAATGTCTTTCTACTAATGAAACCAATTCATGCCTAGATAATGTAATATTAAAATTTGATATCGAATTTGTATTTTTAGCTCCAGTTTTGGCACGTTTGTCCTACTGTTCATTCCAGTACAAGCCAGAATGAGACGGAACCCAACACAAATCAACATTTGTACCTCCGCTAATAATTTCGTGTATTATATGCTTAATTTCAAATATTAGATTTGGTCTAGTAGTATATTTCCAGTTTTGAATTGATTGTAAAACTGAAGACGTTAGCAGATTTAGAAGACGTTAATAAAAAATACATTGCTACCACCACTGCTAATATCCAGGATCAGTTTTATTGCCCGTTCGTTTTCTTGGTTTTGCTTTGTTACGGGATTGTTAATTGTGTCCTTCGTGGAATGTCAGCAAAGGGATAACTATAATTGTGACAAAGGCGTTCTTATTGTTTGATTATTTCTTAAGGTGCGCAAAAACAAATCGTTCTATGTATGACATTTAAAGCTTATCAACAATCTTATATTGATGTCTCGTGACTTCTTTATTATTCTTGTTGATTATTGCTGATGTATTCACCCCCCATCCAGGACCTGGCTCTATAGAAAGAGGAAAGCGTCAAATGCGCGTGCAATCGCACGCAAAAATCCACACGCAATTGCATGCCCGTCTAGTAGCTGCTTGGTGGAAAACTGTCACGATAAACTGCGCAAGCGCAAATGCAAACAAGTTTTCGACCAATCAGTTACTAGATGAACGTGCAATTGCACGCGCATTTGACGCTTTTCCGCGTTCTATATGGCTCGACGTCGCCTGTCTATTTATCTCACGTCTTCTTATGTTTTACGACAGCTATTTTTGCCCTCGCGCTCACGCAGTGTCAGCTAACGGGCCACGATGGGCTGTTGTTGACACTGTGGGAATATATACCCCCCCCCCAAAAAAAAAAAAAAAAAATAAATAAATAAATAAAATAAATGAATAATATTTGCAGTCATAAGGACAAGAAAAACAAGAACAAATTTAAGAGAAATGAAGTGCGGGTTGTAACAAGAGGCCCAGTTTACCCAGCACATTTTGATCTTTTGCCTTGTATAGTCAGTGTAAACTTAGGAGGTTACTGTTAGTCTGAAGTAGACGACAGAAGTGGCTCTATGGTACACATTTCTTATACTGACGATAGCCCAGTAGGCAATGAGATCATCGCAGCTTACGTTAGAGCGCTTCGATTTTACAGCCAATCAGAACACAGCTAGCTTAGGTAGAACCAGTTCTGCCTGGTTAGACAGAGGCCAGGTAGAGGGTCATTTTACATTCAAACGCCGAGCAGTACACAGTTACACTCTAGAAAATCTCTCCGCAGATTAGGAAAGCAGGGCTTATTGAAAATCTTCAATTCAACTAAGTTAGCCATGGCCTGACATTGTCAAAAAGGTAAATGAACATACTTTTGTTTCATCGTGGTGTATTTATATTATTGTTGAATTATGTTTGTGAAATTTGCTATGCTTAGAATTGAATTGTTAGTCCAACGTTGCGTGACCACGTGGAGAACCCGACCACGTTGCGAACACGACCGGCCGACGCCATGTTGTATACCTGACGGACCCACCGTTGTTTAACCTATATGTATGCTTGCAGACCAGTGGCTGTAGGCCTACCAGAGAATGTGTATAATATTAATTCTTTCTCTATGTGTATAGTTAGCCATGATTTATATTTATATATATGCATAGGAAATTAGAGTGGAGATTCCAGTGGACAACGGACTTAGCAGAATGTTCGTCGCTTATATATAGAGATGTGGAGCTAATCACTGAGGGCTACTTCAGCCTTCAGTGAGACGCTCTGCAGGGTTGTGCAGAATTTCGTCTCATATGTTACAGACGAGCAGGCATTGTATAGTGAGCCCAACTAGGCGAAAGACAAGAACAAGTCGTCGCTGAACGTTGGTTTGCAGAGAACTCTAAAGCACTGAGCTAAGAGAGCCCACCAGTATAGCCACAAGGAGAAGACTCCACAACAACACAGCTTGTCAAGGAAGAAACCACAACGCAGCGCTTCGAACCCACAGCTAAGTGCACATTCACTAAGTGCACCAAAATCTGTATCACAGGACCACAGTAGTCCACTCTTCCAGAACTCTGACCCTTAAGGCAGAAATCATCCAGTGCCCGATGATAATAAAGTAGCTGCCTAGAACTATCAAAGAAGCGAACCATTCGCATTGACATTTGAACTTTTAAGTTAGTTTCGTACTTCGAAGATCGTGTATAGAGTAGAGGAAATAAATGTGTGATATTTACTGTTATCAAGTGGCTGGACTACCTATGTTTCATAACCGTGTGAGAGCTAGTGTGACAGGGATCTGTTACCATTTTTCTATCTATCTCTGTACCCCAGCCTAAACACAAATACCGAGCTAAACAAATAAATGTATTAAGTTAAGTCACAGGGTGATTACTAGCGATCCCCATAGACTAAATGTAGCCGAGCGGAGGATTTGACTCCCGTCTCTCGGCCACGACCTTGCGAACATTGCTCCACCCGAGCTGTTAATTTCATTTTATCCCTCAAAAGAGGGACATAAAAGTATTTGCCCTGCAGGGCGGTGAAACGTGGTTGCCACTACTAGTGCCACGCACTCTACTGCAAAGCCGCTGCCACCGACCTGCATAAAATGCCTGCCGACAATGTGGTCCCGCTTTCCACCAAAAGCAGCAGGCGAATGGTCAGCCGGAGAGAACAAATGTCGTGTCGCCTTATCCTGCGTAACCCAATGGCATACCCAAAGGATTCTGCAAAGCAGGAGCCACCCAAGGCTAGTCTACATTACATTACATTACATAATTGTTGCTTTAGGTCCAGCGGACTCTTCCGAGCCAAATTAGGACCGGACAACCCCCAATCCGCATAAAAGATCCGCTGAAACAACCCTAGTGGGAAAACTGAATGCCCTCCACCAGCCAGTCACTTTACAATAAAGACATCCCACGTAGGGGACGGCTGAGGCTTCACCCCAGCTTATCGAACCCCCGTTTACAAAAACAAAATAGAATACAAACATCATTATAAATTATCAACAAAACACATACATATAAAATGCCTACATTGCAAAATAATAACATCATAGGAAGCCCTAGTGTCCACCTGGCAGAAAGCGTCCAATATTCTCAAGCTGATCCAACAGACCTCATACACAAACAAGGAATCTTGTCCCGGAAGAGTTTTCAAGAAAAAAGGTAGGAGACTGGTCTGGCGAAGAAGACGATAGTATAGCAGATTGATAGAACAGAGCAGGAATGAGAAAGAGCAAATGAGAAAGACAGCGACAGTGGGAATTTAAAGCACTAAATTTCCAGAAAGTGGGTATACTATTTATACTGAAACCCCCGGCACCCCAACGGGGGTAAGGCTAGTCTAACCAAGAAAATCAAGGTAGACAATTTCTCTCCCAAGCCTCAACCAGTCGCCTCCCTTTCCGCTACATAAAGACGAGTGGGTAATAGCATTCCATTGTGCAGAGCCCAGCAACAATAAAACCCCACGTCACACGGGTCATGAGGGTCACATGATCCCATGCACAGTTGGGGCCCTTACCGGGTTGGGAATGAAAGTATTCGAATGTGTCCCCAAAACTGCAGGGGTCTCGGAAAACCATTTCCCATGCAAATTGCCATTCAGGACTCTGTTATAGCCTGCTCGCAGAATGGTGTGCACGTGGTCGGGCAGAAAAGTTTACAGTTCGTGAACTGTCTGGAGGGAAGACTTACCAGCATATGAAAAACACTTTGAGTTGTTGTTGCTGCTGTTGGTGCCGGTGATGGTTGTGGTGGCGGTTATCGTGGTGGTGGTATTATTATTATTATTATTATTATTATTATTATTATTATTATTATTATTATTATTATGATTATTATGATTATTATTATTATTATTATTATTATTATTATTATTATTATTATTATTATTATTATTATTTCAAGAGGCTGAGTTGATTTCCTTCCAAAATGATTTCGTTTCAGTCTTGTTCTGCAACGAAGTCGTGTGTTTGTCTTTCTCGCTGAACAGGAGGGAGGGTTGGTGGTGAGGGTAAAGGGAAAGGTTAGGGATGGCGTGGAGGACTAGATAAAGAGTGAGGCGATGGAGGTAGAAGGGCGAATGAAGAGAAAGCTGGGGGGTGGGGGTGAAAGCGGAGGTGGGGGTAGTGAGTGGAAGGTGGAGTGAGACGAGGGACAGTCGTGTGGTGAAACTGGATCGCAACGAAGTTCTGTTTTAACAATATTATTTCATATTTCAGTTCTTTCTTGCTCGTTTGAAATGTTTGCGCTATTTTGTTTTCATTTGAGTTCTCTTTCATATTACTTTATTTTATTTTATTTTATATTAAGGTATTCGTTTTTAATATCTTTAAAAAAAAAAACCCTGTATTACGGTATATTTCACTTTTATATTAAACTGTACACAACAGTTGCACAGGCCAGCCCTCAAAAACAGGGGCGATGATCCACAGGGTGACATTAAAACACCAGTTGTTCCCCCTTTTACGCTTTATTATTTTGCAAATTCTTGTTCTATTTTTTCTTAACTATTCTTTTATATATTCGCTAAGATGTTCCTGAAAGAGATGTTTTAACGTGTTTTTGTGTGTGAAGAGAATCCACCGGGACACAGAACATTTTTATTGTTGATCCGTTGAGGTTCAGCGTTAAACCTCATGAATAGGACTTGTCAAAGAACATGATAACTTACAGTTTCAGCCCTCGTCTCACTCTTCACAAAAAACGCGCGCGCGCGCCCTCTCGCACACACACACACACACACACACACACACACACACACACACACACATGCGCGCCTGCGCACGGACTCACACATACACACACACGCGCGCGGACACACACAGGCCCACCCATACACACAAATATAAACACACTGGGTGCCGAGACAGACGCACAAAGACACTCAACCTCTATCTCTGTTTCTCTCAGTCTCTCTCTCTCTGTTACTCTGTCTCTCTGAGTTTATCTCAGTCTCTCTTTCTTATTGTATTTGTCTCTATATTTTCCTGTGTCTCTCTTTCTCTTTGTCTCGCTGTGTGCTCCCTGTCACTCCCTCATCTTTAGCGCGCTCTGTCTGATGTCTGTCTGTTTGTCTCTCTCTATATCTCTCTCAACTCAAAATCACGTAATTAAAAAGGACTGAAAGTTTGTTAACGAATATCAATTACAAGTAACCTGCTAACGATACTTCGGTGATTAGCTTAGTGTCAGTCTACACTCCAAGGTAAGGCTGCTGCGCTTTCTTGTCATCTCCATCTTCCTTATATACGCTTGCGAAACATGGACAATCACAGCAGACCTACAACGAAGAATACAAAGCATGGAGATGAGGCGCTACAGAAGACTTCTGGGCATTTCCTATACCCAGCAGATCACCAACGACGAAGTCCGACAGACCATTGCACAGGCGATTGGGCAACACGATGACCTGCTCACATTGGTGAAGAAACGGAAACTCCGATGGTATGGCCACGTCACCAGATCATCAAGCCTTGCAAAGACCATCCTCAAGGCACGGTTACAAATAGGCAGATGAAGTTGGAGACAGAAAAAGAGGTGGCAAGACAACATTCGAGAATGGACTGGCTTGACACTGAGCGAAGCCATGAGGGTTGCTGAGGACAGAGAAAGATGGAGTGCGCTGGTTAAACGATCATCTGTAATGCCCCAGCGATCTTCGAGTTACGGGATAGGATAGAACAGGATAGTGGGGAGAACGGGTGGAATACTTGGTTAGTCGTCGGCTCCCTATGCGGAAGGTCGACGGTTCGGTTCCCGCAAAGGCGCAAACTTATGTGGCTTAGTTACGAGACTTCCGGATCACCGAGGGGTTTCTCCGGTTACACCGGTTTTTCTCCTTCCTCCCTTCAATATTAGTACTGGATGCAGTCTATAAAAACATATCCAAAATAAAATTCAGTATCCTTGCCATCTTGCCTTTACATGTTTGAGTCATGAATGTGTTTTTGTTATTAATGCAGGATTGTTTGTTAACATGTTAGCGTGTATAGTGTTTACAGATCAGCCTGTTTTAAGCCTGATTTAGAAATAAGGGACGTACAACACCCATTATTATTATTATTATTATTATTATTATTATTATTATTATTATTATTATTATTATTATTATTATTATTATTATTACTACTACTACTATTACTACTACTACTGCTGCTGTTGCTGCTGCTGCTACAAAATGAGAATTCCAAGTCCATATCAATTTTTTTCCAAACTTTATTTTTTTCATATGCCTAATATCACACGGTCAACGTCTAGTAACACGACGACAAAAAATATAAAAACGTTTTAGGAACTACTTTTAAAACAAAATGGCGCATGTTGACTTATCCTAAAACCATCGTTTTAGCTTAATGGACTCCTGATTTCTTTGCCCCTCTGCTTCGATCCGGAAGTGCGTAAGTTACTTCCGATTTCTCGCTCATGCGCAGAAGCAGAGGTGGTGCCCACAAGACTGAAGACCTACAAGGAGTAATCACCGAGTCTCCCAGACATCCTCAGCTAGAAAGAGATGGCCGGAACGTCTGGGGAGGTTTAGCTTGGCGTTGGAATGAATGCCGCCCACGACGATGACTACTGAAAGGACAGGATGATTTCAGTTGTCCATGAATTTCCAATACCTAATTTAAATACACACACACAACACCAACAACAACAACAACAAAGAAAAACAACACGCGCACGCACAAAACCAACTATTCACTCACAATCCGTCACAGGGTGGTCGACAAGTAACTCCATATTAAACTGTGCCCACCACCTATGTACACAATATCGCATCTGGATGAAACAACATGCAACGTGATCCTTATAGTGGTAGAATGTTCACTGCCGATATCTGATTGATCTCACAGGGCTGACCGCAGCCCATATTAGCCCAGCGACTGACACTTCGTCTTGTATTCGCTTATTTCGCTCACGCGGCTATCTTAAGTTGCAGATCAATTTTAAAAAGAAGGATTTAATTGTACATTTTGCGTACCAAGCTTGAGTTAGATCCTGCATCGGCCAGCGCCTTGAGCAGCTCTTGGGTTGAAAAAGCGTTGTATGAGAACGACAAACAAACAAAACATTAGTCTTCGTTGTTTCTGTCTTGAGACATGTCTGGAGCTGAATCTTGTGAAGGCACAAGAGAACGTAGCGAAACGTCCAACAGAAAATTGGAACACGCCGCTCGCCCGATCCTTCAATAAGTCTTAAATGTCTGTTTGTGTTCCAGTATGCCTGTCTATCTGTCTGTTTGTCTGTCTGACCCCCAAGCTCCACCACACCTCTGCACCTTCACTCTTTATCTATCTCTCACTCTCCAATCACAACCTTTAAAATTTGAAGAGGAAGAAGAAAAAGAAGAAGAAGAAGTAGAAGAAGTAGTTGATGATGATGATGATGATGATGATCATGATGATGATGATGACGATAAGAAGAGGAAAAAGAAGTAGTAGTAGAAGAATTATGATGATGATGATGATAATGATGATGATGATGATGATGATATAATGATGATGATGATGATGATGATGATGATGATGATGATGATGATGATGATGATGATGATGATGATGATGATGATGTTAAAGAAGAAGAAGAAGAAGAAGAAGAAGAAGAAGAAGAAGTAGAAGAAGAAGAAGAAGAAGAAGAAGAAGAAGAAGAAGAAGAAGAAGAAGAAGAAGAAGAAAAAGTAGAAGAAGAAGAAGAAGAAGAAGAAGAAGAAGAAGAAGAAGAAGAAGAAGAAGAAGAAGAAGAAGAAGAAGAAGAAAAAGTATTAGAAGAAGAAGAAGAAGAAGAAGAAGAAGAAGAAGAAGAAGAAGAAGAAGAAGAAGAAGAAGAAGAATCTAATTTAAAGTATTATGTTTAAAGCGCAGCGAGTCAGTGCCAAGAGAGTGTGGAAATAACGGTAATGTCGCAGACACTCTGGCTGACCATCAGACTGTCCAGCACAGAGGTACTGATGCAAATAAACTGACGCCATCGGAAAAAGACCGTAATACCGCGACACGTTCGTGGTCAGTATACAAAGAGAAGGACACTAGAAACGTATAATGCTGGACAAAGATTCCATCCATATCCATCATAGGTACACTACAACCTGGTTCAAAACTACCAACACTAAATCCATACATTTTAACAATATTTTTGGGGCTGCAAGTACTCTTTCCAAAAGCATAGCAGAACTTGTATGACTTAGGTACAAGACTTTCAATTCACTGAGGGTTTTCACCCGGTACTTCGGTTTCCTACCTCTCTTCAATAATAGAATGGTGCGGACTGTTTAAAAGCCCAAAATTAACATTCGATTTTCTTTCCGTCTACTAATATAATATAATAAACTTGACTTTACACCACGTGTTTGAGTGAGGAATGTGGATTTGTTGGGTATGTAGGAGCGTTCGTAACATGTGAGCCTGTATGTTGGTTACAGATCGCCGTGCTTTGAGTCTAATTTAGGAATACGGCGCGTAGAGTAACCATTATTATATTTTTTTTTAAATTTTATTATTTTTTAAATTAATTTTTTTAACAATTATTTTTATTAAAAGTTAGGATTCTTCCTATTTCGGTTGTCAGCCAGCCAATTTGTGGAGACCTTTGTTAAGTTTTGCCCCAAATCTTGTCGCGCTGACAACGTATATTGGTCTGTTAGTAGCTGCAGTTGCACCCCTTGTTGTTGTTGTTGTTAATTTTTATTACATCTCACAGTTCCATTAGGATCGAAGTTTTGACCGGAAGTTTCTCCCCGTCCAAAATGTCGCTCATTAGTGTTTAGCTCACCTCCTTGAGCATCCGTGTGAGCCAGTTGGACAAGCGTTATTATCTTATGCAGTCCAGTTCAACGCAATGATACTTTTTTTTAGTGGTACTACGCCTGTTGGGAAGAATATTTTTTACGGTTGTATCTTGTGTTTTTGTCCGCCTGATGAAGACGAACTTAGCTCCATCATTTTCGCATTAGTTTCGTTTTGTCTCCTGTTTTGGTTGAACTTGGCATTCCTTTGGCTTATCAAGTCATGTCCCCCGTTGGGGTGCCTGGCGTTTCAGTATAAATAGTATCCCCACTTTCTGGAAATTTAGTGCTTTAAATTTCCACTGTCGCTGTCTTTCTCATTTGTCCTTTCTCATTCCTGCTCTGTTCTATCAATCTGCTATACTATCTTCTTCTTCGCTAGACCAGTCACCTACCTTTTTTCTTGAAAACTCTTCCGGGACAAGACTCCTTATTTGTGTGTGAGGTCTGTTGGATCAGCTTGAGAATATTGGACGCTTTCTGCCAGGTGGTCACTAGGGCTTCCTATGATGTTATTATTTAGCAATGTAGGCATTTTATATGTATGTATTTTGCTGATAATTTATAATGATGTTTGTATTGTATTTAGTTTTTGTAAACGGGGGGTCGATAAATTAGAGTATAGCCTCAGCGTCCCCTGCGTGGGATGTCTTTATTGTAAAGTGACTGGCTGGTGGAGAGCATTCAGTTTTACCACTAGGGTTGTTGCAGCAGATCTTTTACGCGGATTGGGGGTTTTCCGGTCCTGATTTGGCTCGGAAGAGTCCGCTGGACCTAAAGCAATAATCATGTAATGTAATGTATCAAGTCAAGGCCACATTTGTTTCTCATTATTTTAAAGTTTGAATGCTAGCGATCCTCTGTCTTATTCCAATTACGCTTTTTAAAAAGAAAAGACAAAACAATCCAAAAAAAAAAAAAAAAGACCACAACGGCATCCGTTTTGTTGACCTTTCCCGGGCCTTGTTTAGTTATCGTGCATGCCGCTCCAGGACGATCCATTTTGCCTGCAAGGCGCGACCTAATGGGTGGTCAGCTTTCTTTCTAGTAACAATAGACAGGGCTTGGTGGGTCCACATTTGTAGAGTGGTCAGTATAGTAGGAACACCTTCATTTGCCAAAAGGGAAGAGAAAAAGGGATAGAGAGGGAGAGGGAGGGAGAGAGAAAGAGAGGGGGAAGGAGAAGATGAGAGAGAGAGAGAGAGAGAGAGTTAGAGAGAGAGAGAGAGAGAGAGAGAGAGAGAGAGAGAGAGAGAGAGAGAGAGAGAGAGAGAGAGAGAGGCGACGTAAAAGGACACCTCAGACCTCTTACATCCGGCAGGCTGTGCGTTTGGCAACTGTATTAAGTACTGTGCCTTTACTCCTTCGGATAAAAGCGTAAACCGAGGTCTAGTCTGCGCACCCATTCCATCGCATAAAGATCCTGACGCTCATGTCTATTTTCCATGTATGCACTTAGCCGCAGGTAATAAGTGATTGAACGTGGTTTTAGCGTCTATGCCCATCTTTGGCGATATAAAAGACAAGGGATACCCATATCCCAAAGAAAAGGGGTCAAAGGAGACCTAAACACTGAACCACCAGAGCATTGATTGATTGATTGATTGATTGTTGTTTTAGGTCCAGCGGACTCTTCCGAGCCAAATCAGGACCGGACAACCCCCGATCCGCATAAAAGATCTGCTGAAACAACCCTAGTGGGAAAATCAAATGCCCTCCACCGGCCAGTCACTTTACAATAAAGACATCCCACGCAGGGGACGGCTGAGGCTTTACCCCAACTAATCAAACCCCCGGTTACAAAAACAAAATAGAATACAAACATCATTATAAATTATCTACAAAACGCATACATATAAATGCCCATATTGCTAAATAATAACATCATAGGAAGCCCTAGTGACCATCCGGCAGAAAGCGTCCAACATTCCCAAGCTGATCCAACAGACCTCATACACAAACAAGGAGTCTTGTCCAGGAAGAGTTTTCAAGAAAAAAGGTAGGGCACTGATCTAGCGAAGAAGATGATAGTATAGCAGATTGATAGGACAGAGCAGGAATGAGAAAGAGCAAACGAGAAAGACAGCGACAGTGGGAATTTAAAGCACTAAATTTCCAGAAAGTGGGGGTACTATTTATACTGAAACCCCCGGCACTCCAACGGGGGTACTGTTGCCGCAGTGAATCGGTCATGCCTATAAAGGAAAGACAGGTTTTTAACTGGGGCTTTCACTTTTCCCTGTATAGGTTAGAACAATCTACAGTGACCACCAGAGCAATCATAACTGCTAAGATGGACAGTGAAAAAGAAATTACTACTGTAAAAGAAATCATTTTGTCCACTACGGGATTACAACCTGTCTCATCATTGTGCCAGGTTAACGAACGCTTTAACCACTGAACTACCGTGGAACTTGGACAAGCAGAACCTGGGAAAAACTTGGAAGGTCAGTTAGTTTGTTGGATAGTTAGTCATTGTTGATAGGGTCCAGCGCACTGCAAAGAACCGAATCAGGACCACAACTTGGTTCAAAGAGGATTCATCCCTGATCCGTAAAAAAAGATCTGCTGAAACAGCCCTAATGGTAACACTGAAGGCACTCCACCAGCAGGTCACTTTACAATAAAGGCATGCTCCACCGCCGTAGCTCAAGTGGTAGAGCGTTCGCCTGGCACACCCATGACCCAGGTTCGAATCTCGTGTTGGGCGACATAAAAAGTGGCCATTTTCACTGTGCATTTTAGCAGTATGATTGCTCTGGTGGTTCAGTGTTGATTCAGGTCCCTACCCCTCTTTCCCTGGGATGGTTATTCCCGTCTGCCATATCGCCAATGGTGGGTGTAGACGTTAAGCCTCAATGTTCATTCAATGAAGGCATCCCATGCAGGGGACGCTGAGGCTGTACTATAATTTATTGAACCCCCGTTTACAAAAACAATATAGAATATAAACATCAATATAAAATATTAACAAAACACATAGATATAAAATTCCTACATTGCTAAATAATAATACCGTAGAAACGCCCTAGTAACCATTTGGCAGAAAGCGTCCAATATCCCCCAACAGACCACATACACAAATCAGGAGTGTTGGGAGAAGGTAGGATAGGATAGGGTAGGGTAGGATAGGATAGGATAGGATAGGATAGGATAGGATAGGATAGGATAGGACAGTACTTTCAAATATACATTTTACAATGAAATTACTCGTAACCTAGCACTGTCAATCGGCTAGACCATGTAAACTCACCACTTACTCTTACCAGACGGACTAGTTACGTTGAGACTTAATGTCTGAGACAAATGCCAATTGGCCAGCACCATATATAATAAGCGGCTCTTTCAGCAGGTAAATGCGGCATTTTACCGTAGCTACAGCTATTTTAAAAGGCCCCATTTCGAAAGCTTTGTTTTCCTTTTGGCAAAAACGGGTTTACCCTAAAATTCGCATTATTATTACATTAAACCACGATAAAGTGGGCTTTCCTTGCTCAAACCACTCGCTAAACGACGACATTTGACCCTATTTCTGAGTGAACCTACGGGCTTGAAGTGTGAGTTGTTGGTGTCTGGGTAGAGTAGGGTCTATTTTATGAAACCTAAAACGAAAAACCTTACGAGCAATTGTTTTTACGGGTTCTGTCTCTTACCGGCTTTGGTAGGCGCTATTTTTAGCTCCACAATGTTGGCTGGCCCTTGCTATTAATAGGCACAAAAAACTACGGAATTTATTCATTAAAAAAAACAAACTATACTTTCAAAAAGAGTTATTTTTTTGTTGTAACCTTATTTTTTCAGTGGGGCAACATTCACTGTGAATGTTAAAAGGACCTTCCAGAAGCAGTGGTCAAAGTGGGCTCGTTTTAAAAAAAGATATTTAGTGCGTTTTTTAAAAGCTTAATTTTAAAGGTGTAATATCACCTCAATATTTGAACAGAAATGAAATGAAAAATTGAATTAAACATTGATCAGCTACTTTCCAGCGTCACTTAAATCACTCATATAGAGTGTAGTACAAATTGGCTAGACCGGGGCAAACTAATTTTTACTACCACGGCGGCTTGAGATAGTCGATGACAAATGGGAATGTTAACTTTGAGTCGACAGGGGATCGAAGTGTGTGTCCTGTCTAACACAAGCTTAGGGGTTTTAACCAATACTGTTAATTTTCCAGTTTAGGTCAGAAAGGAAATTTGGAGGGCACACACACACACACACACCCACACACACCCACACACACACACACACACACACACACACCCACACACACACACACACACACACACACGCCCACACACATTCTTGTATAGGTCACAAATGGGGTAATTTTAGAATGTATGAATCGGAAAGTAATTTTTTAGTCATTTTTTGATGGAAAAGGGTTAGGGCAAGGGTTAGTTGCAGCGCTGCAACTAGCCCTTACCCTAACCCTTCTCTAGAAAGTTGACCTATTTCGTCTCCTATGGGCGACGAAATAGGTCGAATTTTGCTTCAAACTTTTCCAAAAATTCACTGTATTTTCTCCGCTCCGGATAGTGCACTCCTGTGTACTTAAAACACTCTTATGCACTACAACTGCACTCCTACACACTAAAATAGCACTCCGGCGCACTTAGCGACAAAATTTTGGAACGGGAGACAAATGGGTAAAGTGAACATTACCCCATTTGGTACTAGCAAAGGTAAATTTCCTTCCCCATTCGTGCTGTTTCACACGTTCACACGGACACACAAACACAAACACACACACACGCACAGAGAGAGAGAGAGAGACAAAAATATAAACACGCGCACACGCTGATGTTATCAACACATTCACGTGCATGCCCACACACACACACACACACACACACACACACATAGATTCACACGTACATACATACATACTTACAAACATACGCACGCACATACACGCACAAACACATGGACATGGACAGACAAACACACAAACATACAGATACATTCCCACAATGTGACCGAGTCAATGTCGCTGAAAGGAGCTTCATTCCCCCCAAAACAATACAATACAATACAATACAATACAATACAATACAATACAATACAGTACAATTAAATTTAACCTTTTTTCCGATAAAATCCCGAAATTTGCCTTTGGCACACCGTCCATGCATGCAACAACACAAGTAAAGACTAAACAACAACATACAGGGTGGGCTTATATAAGCTTGCTTGTTGCCTATCCTGTAAATCATTGTTTGAAATTATATGTATTTTCCTTGAATTAAAATATTTGTTTAAAAAAACCAACAACAACATCAACAATAACAACAACAACAACATCATCATCCATTCCCCTCCAAATAAATAAATAAATAAATAAATAAATAAAAGTGTTAATACCCTCCTCCCCGTTCACTACCCTATATCCTGGAATCCTAACCTCGTACTCGCATTCCCACATTTCTTTCGCCAGCCCTCGCCCAGACTCCTTACCTAAACCACAACTTACGAAATACAAGAAAAGACGAGTAGACCAGCGCCTTGAGTAGAGCTCTTGAGCTTGAAACAAGCGCTATATAAGACTGATTAAACAAACATTACATTACATTATTATTGCTTTAGGTCCAGCGGACTCTTCCGAGCCAAATCAGGACCGGACAACCCCTGATCCGCATAAAGGATCTGCTGAAACAACCCTAGTGGTAAAACCGAACGCTCCCCACCAGCCAGTCACTTTACAATAAAGACATCCCACGCAGGGGACGGCTGAGGCTTCACCCCAACTTATCGAACCCCCGTTTACAAAAACAAAATAGAATACAAACATCATTATAAATTATGAACAAAACACATACATATAAAATGCCTACATTGCTAAATAATAACATCATAGGAAGCCCTAGTGACCACCTGGCAGAAAGCGTCCAATATTCCCAAGCTGATCCAACAGACCTCATACACAAATAAGGAGTCTTGTCCCGGAAGAGTTTTCAAGAAAAAAGATAGGAGACTGGTCTAGCGAAGAAGACGATAGTATAGCAGATTGATAGAACAGAGCAGGAATGAGAAAGAGCAAATGAGAAAGACAGCGACAGTGGAAATGTAAAGCACTAAATTTCCAGTTGTTGTTGTTGTTGGGGTAGATTAACGTCTCCGGACACGCTGTGTATAGGAGACAATTCTTATAGTGGGGATACTATTTATACTGAAACCCCCGGCACCCCAACGGGGGTGATTAAACAAACAAATAAATAAATAAATAAATAAAAGAAGCCAGTGACATCAAACTTTGCCAGCCATGCCTCAATAGAAATAAAGGGGGTGAAACTACCAGCAATATCATTAAGATTCCATCCTGAACACAGCTCACCAACAGTTGGGCAGTACAGTTTATACCATCATTTGCACTGCTGAAGACAGGGAGATCCTGTAGAAAGCTTTGTTGTGTTTTTGTTGTTGGCGGAGTTGTTGTTGTTGTTGTTGTCGGCGGCGGCGGCAATGGTGGTGTTGTTAGTTCCTGAGCTGTCAGAGAAAAGTGCGCAAATGTCATCTCCGTCCGCGTCCGTCCGTCCGTCCGTCCGTCCGGAGGTGACATGTGCACACTTTTCTGTGAAAGTAATGGATGGATTTCTTTGAAACTTGGTATATAGTTAGGAATTAGTAAACCCTACCAGAAGAATGTTTTGTTTAGAAAAGCAATTTTTTGGGGGGCGACGTCTTCATGGTGACATCATTTAAAAAAAAATTTCGAATCCTATTTTTTCCCAAACTACTGGACGGGGATTTGGTTCAAGTTCGGTATATACTTAGACTTGCTCTGTGACTCCAAGATTATTACTAAACGCATGCAAATCGAATGATGTAATCATCGTGACGTCATTTTTGTTTTGTTTTTGTGTAACTTATTGTTTCTAAGTTCATATACACAATAAGACACCACTTGGGTAATGGAGACTTACCTCCCTGTAATCCTTATCCGTAATCCCACCCCACTACCTTTCTACTCCTCTCTGTCTCTCTCTTCTTTCGTCATCCACTTCCCCACCACCCATCCCCATCCTTCTAGATGAAATAGAAATCCACTGGTCGCTCATCTGCCCTGGCGACCAATGATTACCAACTAAGCCTAGATTGATGCGGCGGAAAATGAGTCTACAATCATACCTCGTTTATCCACGCAAGCGCCCACACACACGCACGGGCGCGTACACTCACACGCACCCACGCACAGACACATGATCGAACACACACGCACACAAACGCACATAAATTATGCGCATAGCTACTTACACACTGACACAGATAAACATGCCGTGCAAACATCACCCTTTCTTGAAGCTAAACAAAAATGAGAACCCACAATCATTCGTCTCTACGTCTCTACTTAATGCGCGCGTGCGCGCGCAAACACACACACACGCACACACACACACACAAACAAACACACATTCCTTCGTTTCTCTCTCTCTCTCTCTCTCTCTCTCTCTCTCTCTCTCTAACACGCTCACTCACACACACACACTCACACACCTAGACACAACTTCGCTTACTAGGGGTGAATAATGAGGCTGTACAATTATTATACCCTTCTTGTATTCGTGATTTGCCTGAAGGTAGGGTGATCAGTTCATCAACTTTGGACCAAGGATATTCGCGCTATAGAATCTATGAAAAGACGAAAGACACAACGAGAAAGGGAGACAGCGGTGTTGTTGTTTTTTGGGATATTGAAAGGTACAGAGGTGTCTTTGGCAGATCCTGTATGGTTGGTGGTGGGTTGCGATCAAGGTGGCGGTTTGTCCCGTGTATGTGGGATGAATGTGGGAAAATCAAGTTTGCCATTCTGCTGGCTTAACATATATGAAGGGTTGCATGACAAAACGCACTATATCCAAATTTGTCAAGTTGAGATATTTGGCAGTTTTTAAAGGCAGGCCTTGTAGCAGATATTCCTTATTTGTACTTATACTAAAAAAATGAGAACATTAAAGCTTTCTTAAAAACACAAATCAACAAATCAATGTTTGATATCATATTTACTGGACCATTTTTTATATTGACTGTTTTGACAAAACGCATTATATCCAGCGAAAGGCTATTTCACAAAACGCACTATATCCGTTACCTAGCAAAAAAACTATTTAAAGTTGTCTCAGTACTATTTAAAATTCACTGGATTCACAGCAGATCTCCAACGAAGAATACAAAGCATGGAGATGAGGTGCTACAGAAGACTTCTGGGCATTTCCTATACCCAACACATCACCAACGACAAAGTCCGACAGACCATCACACAAGCCATTGGACAACACGATGACCTGCTCACAGTGGTGAAGAAACGGAAACTCCGATGGTATGGCCACGTCACCAGATCATCAGGCCTTGCAAAGACTATTCTGCAAGGCACAGTGCAAGGAGGTAGAAGAAGAGGGAGACCGAAAAAGAGGTGGGAGGACAACATTCGAGAATGGACTGGTTTGTCAGGGCTGCTGAGGACAGAGAAAGATGGAGTATGCTGGTTAAACGATCATCTGTGGTGCCCCTACGACCTTCGGGTTACGGGACAGGATAGGATAGGATAGGATTGGAATAATTATGTAAAGTAAAGTGCAAAGATTATAAGTTTATAGACAATAATAACACAATGCTAACCATAATAACTAAAGGTAATACACCTGACTATTAATCAATTATTTTCACCACTGATATTAATTTACTAAATATAATAATAGGCTATTGATATTAATGATAGGGATGATAATATTATTATTAACAAGACTTGAGCAATCAATATGAATAAGAATGCGAGTGGTCCTGATATGACTTTAATAGTTAACCGCACTTTTGTGTTAACATAAACATTATCTGCAGTTAAAATAAACTCGGTCACACTTTATGTAGCGCATGTCCTACTCCCCTCCCCATCTTTGTCACATCGTATTGGTCACCTCCCCGCCCTCTTTCCTAGCCTAGGTGTTACGCAATTTGTGAACAACCCGTAATAATGATGTTCAACAAACAAAAAGCTGATCTCGCCTTGTTTAAGGAATCATAAAACTTCTCTTGATTTAGAGCAAGGTCTGTGGGTGTCAGGTTTGCTGCCAAGCAGCCTTTGCACTCTGCATTGTCATTGTGTGAGTAGGCAATGGTTGGGATTTTGATACCACTGGAATGACGTGCTCGCTTCACTATTTCTTTTTTGTGTGTAGTCTTATCCTTCCGTTTTCTCCTCCCTCCAATTGTCAAATTAACTTCTTCCAAACTGTCATCAAAGTTATCCATCATAAATTTTGACGGATGGCTCCGTTTTATTAAGATTATAAATCAAATGTGCTAAATAAATCGCTTTGTTTACACTTATCAACAAGACTGGAGGTGTGGCCGGATATAACACTTTCGGGCGATCTGATTGGCTGAACGGATATAGAGCGTTTTGTCAAAAAGAGGCCGTGGCTCATAGCGCGTTTTGTAAAGAACTGTCATGTTTCGCTGGCGGTTAGTAACGGTTATAGCGCGTTTTGTGAAGAAATATTTTTACAGGCAGTTGCAGCTATAGGAGCTGAGTGTGTCAAGGGATATAACTCGATTTTGTTACTTTTGGCATATAGCGCGTTTTGTCATGCAACCCTTCATATTTTGATAGTACATTCACCTGTAAGAAAGAAAATGTTTGATGTCAAGAATGTTATAAATTTTAAGTAGGAGTTTAAGCTGGTGAAATTGTTACAATGTTAATGTTAAATCTTTTTAATGAACTAATTAATTTTTTAAAATGTTGTTGGTATAAAATCACTATGTTTACAGACCTTAAATTAAATAAATGGAAGGGAGAGCTGCAACCACACACTGCATTAGGGGCAGACTTGGAGAGTGGGGGGGGGGGGGGAGGAGGGGAAAGAGAAGAAGGAAGGAAGATAAACATTGAGGAGGAATATAGATCTGGGAAATGTGTATGTAGGAGGGGAAGAGGGGAGGTAAGTGTGGGTTTAGGGGACAGCCCTGAAATCTTTTGAGGGAACACAGATGTAAGAAATGCGCATTGGCATTTCAATCACAACAGGCGTTAAACTTCTATTTCAGTAGAAATAAAAAGAATACGACGAGAACATCCCAGTTCAAAAGTGTTTCTAAAAGTTTTAAGTGTTTCCATAGTCCAAGGGTGCAAAAAAGAAGTTCTCCAAAATGTCCAAACGTCAGGTTCATGATCCTTGCAATCAAAAAGAGGCGACGAAAACCGCTTATACCCTACCCTTCCCCCTTCCCTCATTCTTCCATACTACACCTTCTTGTCTCCCCTTTTCTTTTCTTTCCCAAAACATTTATTTATTTCCCCTCTTCCTCCTCTCCCCCACCCCCTCCCTTCCCTCACCGTACCTTTCCGCGGCTCCAAAAATTCGCAAAGCGCCAACACCGGAAATACAACATTTGAATACTTGAATCGGCTCATACCGATCAATGTTTGGACTGGCGACGACCCCAACTGCTCCTACTTTGAAAAAGAAGAATGAGGAGGAGGAGGATGAGAAGAAGAAGACGGGGGGAAGAGAGAGAGAGAGAGAGAGAGAGAGAGAGAGAGAGAGAGAGAGAGAGAGAGAGTCTGGGTTCACTGGAGTGGGAAGCGGTGGGCCAGTCCAACCGTTAGGGCAAATGTCGATTCAGCTCCGATGCTTAAATCTTGTTTAACTCAAATTCGTTCACTCAGTATAGGCATGAGGTGAGGTGTTCTTTTTCCTTTTCATCTCTCTTCGTTTGTCACACAGATCCAAAAGTTCAGGCGTGATCCACAGTTTCTTCTTTGGGCGGTGCTTGCCAAGGATCTCAGTGGCGGCATCTTTCACTGCTCAGTTGAAGTTGGTGGTCATAGTGTTGACATTTATTTCATCAGTTCCCCAAAATGAGCAGTGGGGCACATTTCTCTCCAATGAGGCTTATACTTTCTTAAAATGGTCTCTGTATGTTTGGGAACAACAATTTTACGTTCCTTTTTATTCGGAATAAAGATTTTGTTTACTTGACTACAGAATGTCATCGAAACCATGCATCAACTGATGATTATGATGTGATGACGCAGATCTAGTTCTTTTCCAAAACTTCCAGGCAATTGTGAAATAGAATTGTCCACAGCCAAGGAAGACAGTCCTACAAAGCTATATAGCACTAGTTCTTTTTAGTATCCAAAACATTAAAACGTCTCTACAACTTCAACATGCTTCTCAAAATGTCTTCAACAATCGCAATCGAAAACAAACGATTAGGGGTCCTGTCGGAAGTTGTGAAAGTAAGGACATTTCTAAACTTGTGAAACTGCTAAACTATGGTCGCCCTTGCTTGTTTTTTTTTTCCTTTCTGCGGGCTAAAGGCGCCTCGTGACTGGACTATGCGAAGAGGGTCATCAAAATAGACGACCGCGAAGTGCTTTTGTTTTCTTTTCTACGAAGCAGTAAAATTGTCCTCTCA
>CM072526.1:10877355-10899855 GCA_036898135.1 Oncomelania hupensis | reverse complement strand
CTAATGGATCTTTAAGCCTTGATATTTTAAACGGACAATGCTGTGGCTGTTTTTATTCTAATGGCAAAATGGCAGACATTTGGCCCCTTTTTGCTATTTTTTTCTTCCGTTTCCAAATGTCTTTTATTTTTTTCATCTTGATTTTCTTTTCTGCTGTTGTTATTAACATAGTAGTAGTAGTAGAAGTAGTAGAAGTAGTAGTAGTAGTAGTAGTTAGTTATTTTATTTTATCATTTTATATAGCGCTTTTCCAGCTCAAGAAGTGCTCAATGTGTTGGTCGAGACAGGATCTAACTCAAGCAGTACTACTCTAGTAGTAGTAGTACTAGAAGTAGTAGTAGTAGTAGTAGTAGTAGTAGTAGTAGTAGCAGTAGCAGCAGTAGTAGTAGTAGTAGTAGTAGTTGAAAAAAAGAAACACAAATAAAATACTCAAAATAATTGAAGGGCCACTCTCATATTTCATTTAGTTTAATTATTTTTGCTGCTATCAATAATATCGCTTATATTGCTTATTTCAAAACTTATCTTGTACAGTAACATTCAAGACAATCTTATTCTGACAAGTAATCACATGTGTGAGTTTTGAACTTTCTGCACTGAGTTGAAAAACAAACCCAATTTTTACAAAAAAATGACTCTAATTTACTGTTGTCTTGCTAATAAAGCAAATTTTTCAACATTAAAAAGGGATTTGCACGCGAAAGGCTTTCATTTTCTGAGTTCAGTTCAACAATCGGCGCTTTTTTCTGGGTATAAATGGCAGCGCTTTTGCTGCTTTTCTAACCATGCCCCCAAGACGACGATTGACTGATGCGGATAGAGGCAGATCTATGCATGGCTTCAGGAAGGGGTGGGGGTGAGAGAAGTTGGCAGGCGGCTGGGAGTGTCCCACTCCGTTGTCCAAAGGCTTCGGGAGCGCTTTAACAACACTGGAAGCGTCCAAGAACCAAGAAGGTCCGGACGCCCCCGCGTTACCACTGCAAGACAAGACCATTTCATCACCCTGTCAGCTCTGAGGATGAGGTCCGCTACAGCAAACACCATCAGAAGACAGCTTCACGCAGCCAGCAATGTTAACGTCAGCGACCAGACAATTCGCAACCGTCTACACGAGGCAAATCTGCGATCAAGACGACCAGCAGTACGGCCTTTGCTCACCCCAGCTCACCGTGCAGCGCGTTTGGCCTGGGCTCGGCGTCATTTAGTGTGGACTAGGCAACATTGGTCAAGGGTGCTCTTTACAGACGAATCTCGGTTCTCCTTGTCTTTCAACGACCGTCGAGTGAATGTTTGGAGGCGTCCACGGGAGCGTTTTGCTGATGCGACGGTGCGCAAGCATGACCGCTTTGGTGGTGGATCTGTCATGATGTGGGGTGGCTTCGCATTAAACTTCAGAACACCCCTGCTCCAAATTTATGGCAACTTAAACGGTATTGGCTTCAGGGATGACGTCCTACAACCTAGGGTTCTCCCAGCTCTGCGGGCCATTGGGGAAGGTGCCATACTACAGGACGATAATGCCAGACCCCACCGAGCGCGTATCGTCAATGACTTCCTGCAGCAACAGCACGCCATAAGGATGGATTGGCCGGCTAGATCACCCGATTTGAACCCCATAGACCATCTGTGGGATGTCTTGGGTCGACAGACACGGGCAAACCTCCCTCCAGGAGCTAACCTTGAAGTTCTGGCCCAAGTTCTTCAGCAAGAGTGGTTGGCCATTTTATTTATTTATTTATTTAATCGTTCTTATATAGCGCTTTTCCAGCTCAAGAGCTGCTCAAGGCGCTGGCCGATACAGGATCTAACTCGAGCCGCCCGAGACGCCCACCCGCAGCCTTTGGGCGCATGGTCTGACGCACGGACAACTGAGCACAATCCTGGGCAGCCAGGGATGGGGGAGAAGGACCTAGGTGCATGCTGGGTGTTTTCTTGTCACCGGCACTCACCCGTCTAGGACATGAGCGTCAGGATCTTTAAAGTCCGTTATGATGGAATGTATGCGACACAGACTAGACCTCGGTTTATACTCTCATCCGAAGGAGTAGGAAAACAGGAGTAAAGTGTCTTTCCCAGGGACACAACACAATGGCCCGACCAGGGCTCGAACCCGGGACCTTCCGATCCGCAAGCCGAAGCACTACCATTAGACCACAGTGCCTCCATCCCAGGAAACTTCCTCCATAACCTGATACAGTCCATGAGACAACGATGCCAAGACTGCATTGATGCAAACGGTGGCCACACCCGATACTGACTCTATAGATTTTTGGTTTCTAAAGTTTTGATTTTGTAAATGAGGGGTGTGTCCAGTTAAATTGAATTTACTCGAATTTTAAGCAACTGATGTCTAAAATCTTTTTTGTTATTGATGCAGAAATGATTGCAATAAAATATGATGAACTAATAAATTGAATTCGTGTTTCTGATTTAAAGAGAGACCCATATGTCCAAATGGCCCTTGTATTATTTTGAGTAGTATATATAGGACATGAATTTAAATGTAAAAAAAAACAACATAACTCGATATCATGGATTGGATTGTGGTTCCATCAACCTTGTCCCCCAGTTTCATTTATTCTGTCAACGTTGAGGACATGCAACTCACAAACCATTTCTTGTTTGCCTTCTCTTTGAGACTTGCGAAGCCTAAGAAGCCGAAAATGGAAATAAAATGCAGGAACATCACAGGAATGGATGTTGATGGATTTCGCCAAGACCTCAGAACTCTCTCAGAACTGAGAGTTGCTTTTGATTACACCATCTGACATGTCAGCATGTGTTGGTCTTTATCACGGCACTTTCATCTCCCTACTAAACAAAATATGCACCTTTGGTTGTAAAACGCCTGCCTGTGCGGGCCGACTCTCCATGGTACACTGCAGAAGTGAGAAAGGCGAAGCAAGCGCGTCGTAGTGCTGAAGGTCAGTTCTGTAGAACTGGTCTGGAAGTCCATAAGTTTTTTACCGAAAAGCTCGTAACCACTGCTCTCAGGTAATTCATCAGGCGAAGTGTACCAGTGTCGAGGCCAAACTCGATGCAGCGTCCTCGGATCCAAAAAAAAACGTTTGGTATTGTAAATAGGCTTTTGGGTAACAATGTTCAGTCCAATACTTCCAAACTTGAGCTATGACAAAGCAGCTAGCGCCCTCGCTTAATACTTCACTCTGAAAATTCAGGAAATGAGCGATTAACTATCAGAGAATAAAGCCAGTTTTGTGCACAGTGATGTCTATCATGAATCCTCTGCGTTTACTTGGGAAGTTTTCTCAGCGTTTAGGCCTGTTTCTGAAGATCATCTTCACAAGATTATCGCCAGGTCGAAACCCACCTTTGCGAGTGTTGACCCCATACCAACTAGTATTGTGCTGGATAATCTGGATAATCTCTCCAACACTCTTCAATATCATGTCAGATGCCATTGCAGATCACGAAGGCACAGTCAGCATAGGGGGTAGAGCAATCTCCAACCTTCGTTTTGCGGATGACATTGATGGATTGGCTGGAGAGGAACAAGAACTTGAACAGCTGGTACAGAGGCTTGACATCACCTCCAGAGCCTGGGTTTGAACAGCGGTGCTTCGGGTTCTGAATGACATCCTCTGTGCCGCAGATCGTGGTGACCTCTCTCTCCTTGTCATGTTGGATTTAAGTGCCGCTTTTGACACTATCAACCATAGGCTTCTCTTACATAGACTTCACAAGGAGTTTGGCCTGGATGATTGTGTGTATCAGTGGTTCCAATCTTACCTGCAAGACAGATCCCAGTATGCCTCTATACGGGATGCAACGTCTGATTTCAGCGAGCTTTCATGCGGTATTCCACAGGGTTCCGTACTGGGTTTTGTGCTCTTTTCCATGTATACTACACAACTAGGACGCATAATACAAAAGCATGATATTGGACGGCAACTATTTGAGGATGACTCTGGTCTGTACAGTTCGTTCAGCCCAGATAATATTTCTGCCTCAGAGATGGTAACGAAGATGAAGTGCTGTTGCAATGAGGTGAAAATTAGGATGTCCCATAATCTGATGAAATTGAATGATGACAAGACTGAAGCCCTTCGCTGTGGCCCAAAGAGTAATCTTGATCTAGTCGCAGTGGATAGAATGTGTGTGGGAGAGTGTACCATTCCGTTCTTATCAACCATCCGAGACCTAGGATTGTGATAGATTCTTCTCTATCAATGGAACAGCAAGTTAGTGCAGTTGTTTGAGCTTGTTACTTTCACCTACGCTGCCTTGGTAAATTGCGACCTTTCTTGACGCTTGGGGCAGCCAAATCCATTGATGTGGCCCTTATTTTGTCCAAACTGGACTATGGCAATAGTAGCCTCTGGGGTCTCCATGACAAACACCTGGATCTTCTGCAGCGTGCCATGAATACTGCGGCACAAATAGTCATACGAACAAAACAGAGGGAACACATCTCCCCTGTATTACGTGAGCTTCACTGGCTTCCTGTCAAACAGCTAACGGCACCTTCATACCTTCAGGACATTATTCCCCGTCGCAACCCACAAAGGCAGCTTCGATCTTCCTCTCAGTCTATGCTAAGACGCCGAGCGTTGACGCTCACAACAAGAAGTCATTAGGTTATAGAGCTTTCTACCATTCTGGGCCCGTGCTGTTGAATGCCCTCCCTCCTGACCTGAGAACTGTGGTCACAGTGGACAGCGTCAAAAAGCGTCTTAAAACCCACTTGTTCGTCTAATTGCGACAATTTACGTTTATTTTTATTTTTAATTTAGTTTTTCTTTTGTTTGTTTGGTTTTTGCTCCCTGATCATGCTGCCAGCGTGGAGTTGTGCTCGTAAACAAGCTGACATTATCATCATCATTATTATAAAGTTTAAAACCAAGGTAAAAAAAATAAAATAAAAAATAAAATAAAATAAAACAAGACAAAATATATTCAAAAATAAACTATAATAAAATAACCGGAAATAAACTACTGGAATAAAAGGTCCGGAAAACACAAGCAGCGTGATAAATAGCAAATCGACGGCGCTAGCCTTGGCATGAAGTCATCTAATTGGTGATCAGAATGAATTGTTACGGGGATAGGTTGCGGAGGGAAGGAGAAGAGAGGGAGGTAAGAGGGGTGAGAGGGGAGGTGGGTTGAGAGAGAGAGCAGATAAAATAAGATAAGATAAGATAAGATAACGATTGTATATTTAACAAGGGTAAAAGAGTAAGCACTTTATGTTCTTTTACATCTTGCCCTTGGGGGTTAAACAATAATAATTAGTTAAACAAAATAAGTTTATAACAATAAAAACATAATAATTTTTAAACAATAACATCATAATGTAACAATAGAATGAATGTATGTGCACACACATACGCGCGAACACACATACATTTATTTAAAACAATCTAATGAACGTTATTAATGTATAACTCTAATTAGGTAATTAATTCAGAGAGAGAGCGAGAGAGAGAGAGCGAGAGAGAGAGAGAGAGAAAGAAGGTGAGAGAAAGGTATAGCGATAGAGAAGAGAGAGAGAGAGAGAGAGAGAGAGAGAGAGAGAGAGAGAAAGGTACAGCGATAGAGAAGAGAGAGAGAGAGAGAGAGAGAGAGAGAGAGAGAGAGAGAGAGAGAGAGAGAGAGAGAGAGAGAAAGGTACAGCGATAGAGAAGAGAGAGAGAGAGAGAGAGAGAGAGAGAGAGAGAGAGAGAGAAAGAGACAGAGAAAGAGAGATAGACAGACAGAGATAAAAAGATTAATTGGTTTATGGTGATGACAGTAATTGTAATAATGATGATCAAGATCATCATAAATCTGCTTCTGCTGCTGCGGATGATGATGATGATGGTGATGATGATTATGATGATGATGATGATAATGATGATGATAACAGAGTGCTAAATTGCTGTGATTTTTGTGACATGTACGTGCTCGTTACTGAGCATATGAAAACAGCGCAAAGCCAAACGATCACCAACAAACCCCCACTAGGAGTAGCTGCAATGCGAATGTCTTGCAGTAACACAACAACAACAGAAACAATGAGGGTTAATTAAGGAAGTCTTCGGATATCTTGTTAATCTAAATCAACACGCGCACGATTACATAACGGATTCAAGCGCGCCGCAGCCCCCCCCCCCACTCCCCCTCCCCTCCCACGCGCACGCACACACACGCACGCACGCACACACGACATCGCATTTTAATAAAAGCATGCGCACCCACAAACACTCTCTGACGCACAAGGATACAGATGTTTGTGAGAAAATGATGCAGTGAAGATAGTTGCATTTAAAAATAAGGGAGAAAATACAATATTTGAGAAAAAAAAATGGTGCTAGAAAGTTCAATAACAGCGAGAATTAAAGCATGCGTTTGGGAGAAAATGATAAAATGATAAATGTGGTATAAATCTAAAATGGCATTTGTGTGTGTATGTGTGTGTGTGTGTGTGTGTACCTGTAAAACGGCACGAATGAGGAACGGAATTTGCCTTTTTTAGTACAAAATGAGGTAATTTTGTCGTTCCCCGTTTGTCTGCCGTTCCTCATTTGTTCTAAGTACATGGCAGTGTAGTTGTAGTGCATGTGTACTACAACTACACTTCACGAAGTGTAGTTGTAGTGCATCTTCCAGACGGGTAGGATAAGGAACTTTCCTCGACGATTAGGGTAAGGCACCCGCCTCGACGGGTAGGGTAAGGCACCCCTTCAACAAAAGGGTTAGGGTCAGGGCTAGTTGCAGCGCTGCAACTAGCCCTGATGTTGTTTGTAGATTATAGTCACACGACACTTTCGCATATAGGTGACTACTGGACCGATTTATACTGACACCAGCGGGCCAGTTGTTGGTAAAGGGGAAAATAATATGATCACACGTTGACCAATCCGGGATTCGAACCAGCGACCTTTCGGTTACTAGCAAGACGCTCTTACCAACTGAGCTACCCGGCCCCGTAGCCCTGACCCTAACCCTTTTCTTAAACAGGTGCCTTACCCTACCCGTCGAGGCGGGTGCCTTACCCTAATCGTCGAGTAAAATTCCTTATACTAGCCGTGTTTTTTTAACAAACTTGACCTAATTCGCCGCCTAAGGAGCGCGAAGTAGGTCAAATTACATCATTTTTACCTCGTACACGCCTGTGTGTGTGTGTGTGTGTGTGTGTGTGTGTGTGGTATACATTGTGTTAACTTAATGGCAGAAATGTTTTTTTAAAAACTGGTTTGTCTTAATCGTATGTGTACATTTTATGAGGCGTTTCAGTGTTGTGTTTTAATGTGGCCTGGGGCCTTGAAATTTACAATGTATTTGTTATTTAAATAAAACGTCTTACCTCTTACGTCTAAACGTCTCATGTCTCTCTCTCTCTCTCAAACACAAACACCACCCACCCACACACCCACCCGCACACACACACAAACACACACAAACACACACACACGTCCTTTCAATCCCTCGGTAAATAAATCGATTCAGTCCTCAGTAAGCCTTTCATTATGGGTGATCATCACGTGTTGGTACGCAATCTCAGAGGTAGAGCATTCGTCCGGCAAACCGATGACATAAATTCGAATCCCGTGGTAGGCCACTTAAAAATGAGCGTAAAGAAAAAAAAATTGCGCTGTCCATCACAGCAGTATGATTGCTCTGGTGGTTCAGTGTTGAGTAAGGTCTTTTATATTTTTTTAGCCCACTTTCTTGGGATGAATATCCCCTCGTCTGCCGTATCGACGGTGGTGGGTGCAGACGTTTAACTTCAAGGTTCATTTAGCTGGAAAACTAATTTCTGCTATGAAAAATGACAAGAAAGAAAACATGCAGGAAAGGAAACTTGCAGGAGAGGCAGGAAAGGGAATACTTGCAAGAAACACAGACAGGAAAGGAAAACTTGCAGGAAAGGCAAGAAAATGAAACTTGCAAGACAGGCAGGAAAGGGAAACTCGCAGGAAAGGCAGGAAAGGGACATTTGCTGGAAGGGAAACTTGCAGAACAGGAAAACTTGCAGGAAATGAAAACTTGCAGGAAAGGGAAACTTGCCGGAATGGGAAACTTGCAGGAAAGGAAAACTTGCAGGAATTGAAAACTTGCAGGAAAGGGAAACTTGCATCAAAGGGTAGCTTAAGGAAAGGAAAACTTGCAAAAAACTTGCAGGAAAAGGATCTTGCAGGAATGGAAACTTGCAGGAAAAAGCAGGAAAGGGAAACTTGCAAGCAATAAGGACGACCATAAAAATTATGTTGGAGATGGTAACTATAAGTCAAGGTTGTTCCCGTAACCTTCCGGCCGCTGGAGAGGGAAGCGTTCGGGACCTCTCTTTTCTCCAGACCAGCTTAATGAGGCGGTGCCTATCTCCTCACCCCCGCGATGCTTTACCTTTTCCCGGGTCTAAAAAGATCCTAGGTACCCACCCATTCGCAGCTGGGTGGACGGCGGTGTGTTACACTGCGCTTGTTTCAATCCAGTTTAGTTTCGTTTCAGTGGTTCGCCCTTCCAAGCAAGGTGTTTAAAAAACCTTCCGGACTTTGCTTAACAGGACACATTGCTAGCGTGTGCTCACATCAGTACACTAAACTGCGCTATTCAATTGAAGGTGATGTGTACGAAAGAGAGGCGAGAGAGGGTTTTCTCAGGGTACTCCGGTTTCCTCCCTAACTTCAATTATGGTATAGGAAACACTGTCATTCTAAAATTTCTCAAAAGTATTTTTTAAAATATTTATTTTTATTTCGGCTTGCGCAATAGCATAAGGGGATAAAGCAATCTCCAGTCTCCATTAATTTTTGAGGATGACATTGATGGATTGGCGGGAGAGGAACAAGAAGTTGAACACTTGGTACAGAGGCTTGACACCACCTCCAGAGCCTATGGAATGTAAATAAGTGCAGAGAAGACCAAAATGATGACCAACAGCACCAATGCCATCAACACGGACATCAAAGTCCAGGGCCAATCCCTCAACACAGAGCATAGCTTCAACTATTCAGGAGCCATTGCATCAGACAATGGGTCCCGACAGGAAGTCCTCTCCAGGATCGCACAAACAACTGCTGAACTGACAAGGTTGAAGCCCATTTGGAAAGACAAGACCATCATATTAGTCTACATTCCAAGGTAGGGCTGCTGCGTTCCCTTGTCATCTCAATCTTCCTGTACGCTCACAGCAGATCTACAACGGAGAATACAAACCATGGAGATGAGGTGCTACAGAAGACTTCTGGGCATTTCCTATATTCAGCACATCACCAACGACGATGTCCGACAGACCATCACACAAGCCATCGACAACAAGATGACATGCTAACAGTGGTGAAGAAATGGAAACTCCGATGGTATGGCCACGTCACCAGAGCATCAGGCCTTGCAAAGACCACCCTTAAAGGCACGGTGCAAAGAGGGGGCAGAATTAGAGGGAGACAGAAAAAGAGATGGGAGGACAACATTCGAGAATGGACTGGCTTGACACTGACCGAAGCCATGAAAGTTGTTGATGACAGGGAAAGATGCAGTACGCTGGTTAAACGATCATCTGTGGTGCCCCAACGACTTTCGAGTTACGGGATAGAGTAGGATAGGATAGGATAGGGTAGGATAGGTTAGGATAGATGCAATAGCCATCTTTTCAGAAAGGCGCGTTTTGAGTTCGATTGAAGAAAAGGGCGTGAAAGCTTCATATAATAATAATAATAATAATAATAATAATAATAATAATAATAATAATAATAATAATAATAATAATATGTATGTATGTGTGTATGTTATAAGATGCTGCTGCTGCTGATGATGATGATGATTCTTCTTCTTCTGCGTCATTAAAACGGTCACAAGAACAAACAACTCATTGTCAAATGTCCTCTACAGTATCACAGCAAATGTGCCCCACACGCACAAAAAAAAAAAAAAAAAAAAAAAAAAAAGTTAAAAAGACAAGAAAATTTGGGGAGTTCAAAAGTGTGTGTTAAAAAAGAAGAAGAAGAAGAAAAAGAGACTAAGCGAGGAATTAATCTTCTTTTTAAAGCATGTCTGTAATATAAAATCGCAATAAATAAATACATATAAATAACACCCAAGTGGATTCTAAAAATGTCAGACTCGCCTAACATTCCAAGCTTATCGGTCGCTTTGAGCAATGATTGCCCCTTACACCATCCTTGAATAAAACCACAATTAACAGGTCCCAAGTTAAGTTTACACCATGGTCACACACACGCACGCACGCGCGCGCGCACACACACACACACCTTTGATATACCCAGTCCCTTCATGAGTTTTGTTTGGAAAGTAAAATTCCAGTCAGGAAAGATGATGACGACATTTTTTATGATGATACGGAAGATGATATGGATGATGTGTGATAATGATTATGTGATCATGCGAGCCTGCAGCCCGCACGGCTGAAGAGACGAAGAAGCCTCTACAGATTTTGATAAATTGCGCCCGTGTGCATAACACCCTGGTACAAGAGAACCCCAACCTACCCTTTCATTGACCTTGTTTAAAGTTTAAAGGGTCCCAATTTAAAGACGTTGTTTGCTTTGGGCTCGAGCGAGTTTACCCTTAAAAAGCAAACAATGATAAATTGGGCCTTGCGTTGCTCAAACTTACCGCTAAAGTGTGAAGTTTCCATCTCTGTTCTGACAAGAATTGATTTCCCCTTTGTCGAAAGATACACAATACAAAAGCCCTGTGACCTTTGACCCTGTTTGTGAATGAACCAACCGCAATCAAGAGCGCATAATATTTGGTGCCTGGGTCTATTGTATCGATCCTCAACGGAACGCCTTACCCAAAAACTTTGTTATCGGTTTAGCTGTATTTTTCTTGTTGTTGTCTAATATCACCCAGAGTGAGCAGACGTACCAATAAAATACTGAATGCATAATAATAATAATAATAATAATAATAATAATAATAATAATAATAATAATAATAATAATAATAATAATAATAATAATCCTATCCTATCCTATCCTGTCCCATAACCCGAAGGTCGTAGGGGCACCACAGATGATCGCTTAACCAGCGTACTCCATCTTTCTCTGTCCTCAGCAGCCCTCATGGCTTCGCTCAGTGTCAAACCAGTCCATTCTCGAATGTTGTCCTCCCACCTCTTTTTCGGTCTCCCCCTTCTTCTACCTCCTTGCACTGTGCCTTGCAGAATGGTCTTTGCAAGGCCTGATGATCTGGTGACGTGGCCATACCATCGGAGTTTCCGTTTCTTCACCACTGTGAGCAGGTCATCGTGTTGTCCAATGGCTTGTGTGATGGTCTGTCGGACTTCGTCGTTGGTGATGTGTTGGGTATAGAAAATGCACAGAAGTCTTCTGTAGCACCTCATCTCCATGCTTTGTATTCCTCGTTGGAGATCTGCTGTGAGGGTCCATGCTTCGCAAGCATATAGGAAGATGGAGATGACCAGAGAGCGCAGCAGTCTTACTTTGGAATGTAGACTGATGGTTCTGTCTTTCCAAATGGGCTTCAACCTTGTCAGGGCAGCAGTTGTTTGTGTAATAATTATAATAATAATAATAATAACAAATTATTATAAAATAATAATAATAATAATAATAATAATAATAATAATAATACTTATTATTATTAAAAAATATTTATTATTATTATTATTATTATAAAATAATAATAATAATAATAATAATAC
The DNA here is from genome assembly GCA_036898135.1 of Oncomelania hupensis. Lineage (NCBI taxonomy): Eukaryota > Metazoa > Mollusca > Gastropoda > Littorinimorpha > Pomatiopsidae > Oncomelania > Oncomelania hupensis. The sequence continues at coordinate 10,888,226 of CM072526.1, read as the reverse complement.
TTATTATTATTATTATTATTATTATTATTATTATTATTATTATTATTATTATTATTATTATTATTATTATTAACTACTACTACTACTACTACATTCTTTTTATTATTATTATTATTATTATTATTATTATTATTATTATTATTATTAATATTATTATTAATATTATTACTATTATTATTATTATTATTATTATTATTATTATTATTATTATCATCATCATCATCATTGTCATCTTTGTCACAATAGGCTAGTTAGACCCTGCACTAAGGCTTCTTGCCTTAAATAGTTCAGCCTGCTTTGGCCTGTGTAACGTAAAGTCGCTGCCTAGAGGACGACACAAGTCAGTTGTGTGCTAAGCATGTGTAAGCTGGATTCTCGCTCAGGTAGGCAGTGACCTCATCCTGCTGACGTATAACCACCCCCACCCCCCACCCCCGCTAGGAGGCGCTCAGGTCTCAGGAGATTTTCGCGGGCTTTGGCTGACCACAGGGTTAGGTAGTCATTCTGTGCCTAACGCTCACATGAGAAGGAGCAAAGCTCTGAAAGATCTCTCTAGCAGGAAGACTAAGCAGGTGACGGGTGAAATTCATTCATCACAGTATTACATTACATGATAGCCACAGCCTGACATTTTCAAAAAGGTAAATGATCAATCTTTTGTTTCATCGCGATTTATTGATAATATTGTTGAATTATGCTTGTGAAGTCTTGCCATGTTTTATCATTGTGAATGTTTGTAAAACTTAGCGTGACCACGTGGCTGACACGCGACCGGTTTGCAAAACCACGAGGTAGCCTCTATTGCCCAACTGTTGTTTCTCCTATGTGTATTATTGCAGACCAGTGGCTGTACTGGAGAATGTGTCTGTTGTTAATTACTTCTCCACGTGTTTAGTTTAGCCATGATGTATGTATAGGTATAGGAATTATGTTGGATATTCCAGTGGACTACGAACTTAGAAGAATGTTCGTCCCTTGTTTGTATAAGTGAGACGCTCTGCACACCCTTAGTATACAAGGCGTTGCAGAAACTCGTCTTATGTTTTGCAGACGAGCAGGCTTGATGGTCCGATACAGGAAATAGACCACTAAGAGTCAACCCTGACATTCGGCCTGCAGGAAACATCGAGCACTGAGCTCTGATAGCCCACTAGTCAACGACCACGGAGGAGACACCATCACCACACCTCAACAAATCAGCTAAGTGCAAGAAGAATTGCACTAACACTGTTCTAGAAGGACTGTGCGGTAGTCCACTCTCCTGAAACCAACATTAGGCCAACCAGAACAAATATAGCCCAATGATGAGACATTAGCCAATATCAAGAACAGTAGCAGCATAGACCCATCAAGGAACGAACTATTCGAAGTGAATTTGGACATTTAAGTTAATAGAGTGTTTAAAGAATTATGTATAGAGTAGAGAAAATAAATGTGTGATATTTATTGTTAACAAGTGGCTGGACTACCTATGTTTCGTAGCCGTGCAAGAGCTAGTGTGTCAGTGAATCTTTCACCATTTTCTCCCTATCTCTATAACCTTATCCGCACACAGACCGAGCTAAACATATAAATGTATTAAGATTATTTTGTTGTTGTTGCACCAATTTTTTTTCATCAGATTAACATAAGTTGTACTGATACTGATATTAAGATTAGTCACAGGTTGATTATACTAGCCGATCCCCGCAGACAAAGACGAGTGGGTAATAGCATTCCATTGTGCAGAGCCCAGTAACAATAGACCCACCGTCACAATCTTCATCATTATTCTGAAAGATAACTTACACCAGCACAAGTGAGAGTATGAACCTTTAACTCTCTCTCTCTCTCTCTCTCTCTCTCTCTCTCTCTCTCTCTCTCTCACCTCCCGTCCTCTCTCCTCCCCACTTTTCCATCCCAACTGTACGCACCTTTCTCTTCCCCATACAATCTCCCACGTCCCTCTCTTCCATCTTACTTTGTATTTTCCTTCAATTCTTCTTAGCGGTTTGTCTTGTAGATTTTTTTTTGTATTTTAGTTGTTATGTTTTATTTTTGACACTTTATTCCTTGGGGGTAGGCGTAGTCGCAAACCCAACCTACATAATAATTATTATATGTGTTTTGACATTTTTGCTGGGGGAGCAAACCGAAGTATCAGGAAAAAAACCCGAGAGATTGCCCGAGTCGAAAGTAAATAATATTCAGAGAAACATAACGCCCAGAGACTGAGCATCGATCCCACACCTGTCAGGCGCCATTGGTTTCTAGCCTGTGGACAAGGCAAATTAGTCCCGCCTTAGACTATCGGCCATCTAAGCTCGCCTGCAATTCTTCTTTATAGTTGAACAGAATTGGTAGCTTCTTTATCGTCCTTTAAACATTTTACTGTGTTCGTTTGTGTTGCATCTTCCTATCCTATCTTCTCCTATCCTATCCTATCCTATCCTATCCAGTAACTTGAAAGTCGTTGGGGCACAACAGATGATCGTTTAACCAGCGTACTGCATCTTTCTCTGTCCTCAGCAATTTTTATGGCTTCGCTCAGTGTCTCGAATGTTGTCCTCCCACCTCTTTTTCTGTCTTCCTCTTCTTCTGCCTCCTTACACTGTGCCTTGTAGGATGGTCTTTGCAAGGCCTGATGATCTGGTGACCTGACCATACCATCGGAATTTCCGTTTCTTCACCACTCTGATCATGTCATCGTGTTGCCCAATGGCTTTGTGATGGTCTGTCGGACTTCGTCGTTGGTGATGTGCTTGGTATAGGAAATGCCTAGCAGTCTTCTGTAGCACCTCATCTCCATGATTGATATTCTTTGTTGTAGGTCTGCTAAGAGGGTCCATGTTTCGCAAGCATATAGGAAGATGGAAATGACAAGGGAGCGCAGCTGCCTTACCTTGGGGTGTAGACTGATGATCCTGTGTTTCCTAGCAGTTGTGTGTGCGATCCTAAAGAGGGCTTCCTGTCGGGACCCATTGTCTGATTTGATACAATGGCTCCTAAATATTTGAAGCTGTGCACTGTGTTGAGGAATTGGCCTTGGACGTTGATGTCCGTGTTGATGCCATTGATCATCATTTTGGTCTTCTCTGCATTTATTTCCATTCCATATTATTATTTTTATTATTATTGTTATTGTTATTGTTATTATTATTATTATTATTATTATTGTTATTATTATTATTATTATTATTATTATTATTATTATTATTATTATTATTATTATTATTATTATTATTATTATTATTATTATTGTTATTGCTTGCCTCCGTCCTAAAATATAATTTCATTCTTTCCTTGAGTTCTGTTGGGAAGTATAGTTTTGTTGTCTCGTGTGTTATGTCCGTCTGACGAACAGCTTAGCTTAAAACTGTACATTGTGTTGTGTTTTGATTTGTTATTGTCAAAATTTGTATTTATTTGTTGTTATGTGATTTTTTTTTTAAAGAACAGATTTGAGTCTTAAAGTAAAGCTTGAATGCTAGCAATTTTCTGTTTTAGACCATTATTAATAACTTCGAGAGAAAAAAATGGAAGAAAGGAATGGTAGTGGTAGGTAAAGGTAAAGGTAGTCCCATAGCCTTGTGGCCGTAGGGGAGCGTGATGTTGGAGATCACACTTATCTTGGGCCAGCGTAATGAGGGTGATGCCCAACTCTCTCCCTCGCTGCTTTACCTTCCCCACCCTCAAGAGAGTAGGTACTCAATCACAGTTGAGTCAACTGGGGGCGTTGTTATTTGTCGCTTCACGCCTTAGCGGTCACCCATCCAAGTGCTAACCGCACCGGACGGTGCTTCACTTTCGACACAGTAGCGAGTGCTCCAACCACTGCACTATCCGACACCCCGGATGGTAGTGGTGAAGAGTGGAAACAGCCTCAGATTCGCCAAAAAGGTTAGCAGATTGAGGCCCTAAGTGTACCAGGTTTAAAGAATGGGAAGCTGTAGAAATGAAAAGACTGGAGAGACGAGGAAAGAGGCCTCTACTTTGTGAACTGAATATTATTATCACACACACACACACACACACACACCCACACACACACACATACACACCCATACACACACACCCACACACACACAACAACCTTTGCAGCGAACGAACAAAGGTGCACGTTCAATAAAAGGGAACGCGAGAGGTCAAAGGACCCCTTTTCTTTCTTTTTTTCCTTATAAAAAAAATATGGTTGAAGATTTTAATATTTCCGTCCTGTATTTCTGTCTGGATTGAATCGACGAATTTCTGTCTGTCTGTCTGTCCCACGCACCTCTCTCTCTCTCTCTCTCTCTCTCTCTCTCTCTCTCTCTCTCTCTCTCTCTCTCTCTCCGCCCTCTCGCGCCCCGCACACAGTCTCTCTGGGATATGAATCAGGTCTATATCCTATATACTTTTCCTGAAAATCTCCCTCCCTCTCTTCCTTCGCCCCTTCAAGCGCCCACACCACAGACGTACACTATCTTTCCCTCTCACACACACCCCACACACACACACACTCTCTCTCTCTCTCTCTCTCTCTCTCTCTCTCTCTCTCTCGTTGCTCAAGTTCTCCCTTTCACTCGCCCTCTTTGCTTTCCTTTGCTCCTTCACCTCAGTCTCCACCCCTCCCTCCCACCCTGCACCACCACTCCTCCCGTACACCCGCACACATACCTCAGACCTTCCAATCATGGCTGGTGGGACCGCTTAGAGGCCTGTGGCAGTTTGGTAGTTGCCTTCATCAACGCTCAATGACTAAGTCGCGGGAAATGTTGTAATCAGTTCACCACGGGTAGCGCGGCGAGCTTTGTCTTACGCGGCCACAGCTCTTTAAGATTCGTTCTCTCCGTTGTTATGTTCCCTATTAGTGGCCCTGGACTTTAATTGTATGTTCCCCCAACGTAAAAAAGCAAGCAGCCCCTGTGTTTACACAGAATAAGAGCTGTAGATTTTTTCAGCATGGGTGCTATGCTTGACCCCAAGCTCTCTGTTCTCCCCTGACCTGATGCTAAGGTGATGTGACCAAACCATGGGAGTTTCCATTTCTTCACCACTGTGAGCATGTCCTCGTGTTGCATAATGGCTTGTGTGTCTGACTTCGTCGTTGGTGATGTGCTGGGTATAGGAAATGCCCAGAAGTCTTCTGTAGCACCTCATCTCCATGCTTTGTATTCTTCGTTGTAGATCTGCTGTGAGGGTCCATGTGTCGCAAGCGTATAGCCTAAGATGGAGATGACAAGGGAGCGCAACTCTCGAGACCTTCGGAAGCCTACCACTACTACTACTACTACTACTACTACTACTACTACTACTACTACTACTACTACTACTACTACTACCTTGTTTCCTTGTCACCACATGTTTACAAAGCTCTATGTTTGATACATACTTGGGACAGTGGGAACATTAACCTGTGGTGGGGGTGTCCTGGTAGCGCAGTGGAAAGGGTGCTTTTTTCCTATGCCGAAGGTCGCAGGTTCGAACCCCGCATGGGACGGTCTTACGGTATTTAGATACGAGGATTTTTGAAGACGCTGAGGGAGATTCTCGCGGTAACTTAGGTTATTTAGATACGAGGCTTTTTGAAGACACTGAGCGAGATTCTCGCGGTAACTTACGTTATTTAGATACGAGGCTTTTTGAAGACACTGAGGGAGATTCTCGCGGTAACTTACGTTATTTAGATACGAGGCTTTTTGAAGACACTGAGGGAGATTCTCGCGATAACTTAGGTTATTTAGACACGAGGCTTTTTGAAGACACTGAGGGAGATTCTCGCGGTAACTTAGGTTATTTAGATACGAGGCTTTTTGAAGACACTGAGGGAGATTCTCGCGATAACTTAGGTTATTTATGCCTCAGTCACAATTGAACATCAACATGCCCGACGTCGGCCGATTAGAACGATTTTGACGATTTCCAGACGTCTGGGTCGTCGCAGGCGATTTGGACGATGTTCTCGGTGGTGTAAATAGGTCGCCCGGCGCCCTCACGGCGCCCGTTAGACGTCTTAAAGACGTCGGGCGAAAAGGTCGGAGTGCTGTCGGGCTGGGCGTCGGGCGACGTCGAGCGGGCACCGCAGGATGCCCGCTCGACATCGCCAGATGTCGGTACCAATGTTGCGACGCCCGGACGTACATCGTCCGACGTCGGTCGAACATCGCCCGACATCGGGCGAGCATCGCCCGTCGCCCTCTGGGACGTCGGGCGACGCCAGCTTGATTTTCTGGAGGGTACATAGCCTCCATTCGTGTCATGAGAAATCAGTGTATAGGGCTGGAGACTATAAAATGTAAACAAACAAGAGAAATCAGCAGGCTTGTAATTATTTTAATAAGAATGAAAGTGTGTTTTCGGCGTGAGAATGTACATGTATTATATCCTGTACATACTCTTTTTCTTATTTCCCAAGGTTTTAATCGTGGTCCTGAGAGGGGTTGCGGGTGTCCTTGGGGGCGGCCTTGGCGGCACAGTTAGATTTTTTTTTTACATATTCTTATATCATCACTTTTTTATTTCCCCTTCCCCCCTTTCTTTCTACTTCCCCCCCCCCCCCCCCCCCCCGAGGTTAAATACCACATTAACATTTTATGAAGTAACATTTAAAATTTTATTTCAAATCCATTTTAGAGTCCCCTTTTATCCTATTACTATATTCCTATCCTATTCCCTCCCATATCCGCAACCTTCAATCAACACAAGCATTCAAAAAGGCCCTCAAAACCCACCTCTTCAAACTGCATTATTCAGACTGATTTGTATCCCGCTGCCATTCTCTCCTCTTTTGTCTCTATTTGATCCTTAAGTGTATACACGGCTGTAAATATTTATACTGTTTTTCTTCCTGGGTTTTACCAGGCATATAAATAGCTGTGAATAGGTTTTTGCTTTTCTATTTCTGTCTTGTTTGTCATTTATGTACATAGTTGTAAATAGTCTATTTCTGTCCTTTTTGTCATTTGTGTACATAGTTGTAAATAGTTTTTACCTTTACTGTTCCGTCTTTTGGTGTATCGTAGCAAAAGCGATGTTTGATCGAGTGCATGTATTTTTTATGTAATGACTATGTAAAGCGTAGTGAGTCTGGTCATAGGCTGGAGTACCCGCTATATAAAATTCCGTTATTATTATTATTATTACTAGGGCTGGAGACTGTAAACTTAACAAATCAATCAGAAATCAGCAGTCATGGGAAAAGCCAAGGACATGTCGGACAAAGATGGGGGAGAAAACAAGAAACCACGCAAGAGGCAGAAGAAGGTCATGCCAGAGGACCAGCCCAGGAGGACCTCACCCCGCAAGCACGCTGCGACGGTCGAGAGGAGAAATGAGGCTGGTAGCGAAGCTGGATCCCTCTTCCCAGCCTCTTCGGATGTTGAGTCGGCCCCCTGTCGCAGTTAACAGATGAGCAGATGGCCGAGAGTTCCGTCTTCGAGGCGTCGTCGCAGGTCTGTCTGGTTGAAGATGCCACAGTCGGACTCAGAGCCATAGCTGCCAACATTCGCCCAGATGAACTTGTAGTCTGCGTCGACCAGGGCTAGTAGCACGATGGAGAAGTACCCCTTGTAGTTATAATACAGGCTGCCAGACTTCCTTGGCTTCTTAATTCTGACGTGCTTCCCGTCTAAGGCACCGCAGGTGTGATGGAAGTTCCATCTGTAGGAGAAGCTATCCGCTATGGCTTGCCATTCCTGTGGGTTCGTTGGTGTGCGGATGACTTCGGGCTGGTACATCTGTACGATGGCATCACAAACCTCTGGCACAAACAAGGATATCGTGTTGTGTGCAACACGAAAGGCGAAGGCAAGGGAATGGAAGCTGTTTCCGGTGGCCAGGTACCGTAAGGTAATTGCTAGCTTGAGGCCTGGATCGAGGGGTTCTCTGTATCTCATGTTCTTGGCGATGACGGGGGCCACCCTATTCAACAACTCCATAAACATCTCCACTTCCATCCGCAGGAATGACTTGAAGTCGCCATGACATTCTTGCATCAAATCCTGCATGAGCGTTTCGTACTGGCCATGCATGATGCGCCTCTGGAGCCACGGTTTCACCCACCACCGTCTTTGCTGACGTAAATGTCTCACCGGAAGTTCGTTTGCTCGCCTCACAGCAAGCACCAGTCGGGCGTACTGCAGACGTGCTCGTTACAGCTCTAGTTGCAACTGAAGCTGCCGCAGTCGTTAATGGGGGATCGACATCCTGTCTTGACTGGAATCTCGCATCAGCAGCAGCAGTATCTCTCTCTCTATATATATAGCAAAAAATCTTCCGATCATCGCCCAAACATCGGGAGACGCTCGGCCGGCGCTTGCCCGACGCCCGGACGACACAGACAATCGCGGCGATGATCGCAAAATTTTAACTCCGCGTTAAAACGTCACCGACGCTCGGCCGACGTCGAAAATCGCTGCGATTTGCCCGATTCACCGCGCTGCCGCCGCCCGATCGTCGCACAAATCGCCCGATTTACACGTCGCGCGATCGTCGTGCGTCTATTGTGACTGTAGCATTAGATACGAGGCTTTTTGAAGACACTGAGGGAGATTCTCGCGGTATTTATTAATTAAATAAATAAACATTTAATTTATTTATACTACTACTACTACTACTACTACTACTACTACTACTACTACTACTACTAATAATAATAATTTTAATAATAATAATAATAATAATAATAATATTAATAAAATAATAATAATAATAATAATAATAATAATAATAATAATAATAATAATAATAATAATAATAATAATAATAATAATAATAATAATAATAATTATTATTATTATTATTATTATTATTATTATTATTATTACATCTCTATGTCCTCACAGCTGTATTTTTGTTCACAAAGTGAACATTGAGGTTTAACGTCTACACCCACCATTGGCGATATGGCAGACGTGATAACCATCCAAGGTAAGAGGGGGTAAGGACCTAAATCCACACTGAACTACCAGAGCAATCATACTGCAAATGAGGACATTGAAAATTGCCTTTTTTTATCTTGCCTATCACGGGATTCGAACCTGGGACATCGGTGTGCCAGTCGAAAGCTCCACCACTTGAGCTACGGCGTTGGGACCACAAGGTTTAGAATCGGTGGTTTAACTTGGAGCTGTGGGGAACGGAAGCAATGCTCCCCAATTACTTTAGTTAGAAAGTGTTGTGATCAGCAGGTCAGACGCACCCTGGAGTGGTCAAGGGGCTCCTAGATCTACCATGCCCCCTCCTCACACGTACACTCCTCCCTCTTCACTGACATCCTAGGCTTCTATTCCCTCCCCCACCCCCTCAAGCATAGGCCCCTAATCCCTTTTATCCTTCCTCTAACTTTGTTCTTCGGTCGTCTAAAATCTTCTTCTTCCTTCTTCTTTCACTTTCTCCTTCGTCTCCTCTTCATCGTCATCTTCTTCATTTTGGAATTTTCTGCTCCTCTTGCGAGAGAGAGAGAGAGAGAGAGAGAGAGAAAGAGAGAGTGAGAGGGGGGGGGGGGGGGGGGGGTCTTTTCTCCTTAGAAAACTGAATTTCAGATTCGTACCGAAAAATGCCAACGCGTTGATGTGTTAAATTAATCACAAAGTCACGTCAGAAGGTTGCCATTGTTCTGGCTCATTGAACCTGTCATTGAAAGCTTTTACAAATGAAGCCAGTGATTTGTATTATTACAAGGGGAGAGAAGGGGAGAGAGAGAGAGAGAGAGAGAGAGAGAGAGAGAGAGAGAGAGAGAGAGAGAGAGAGAGAGAGAGAGAGAGAGAGAGAGAGAAGGAGAGAGAGAGATGTCCGAAAAAAAAAATGGCGAGAAGATCGTAAGGAAAAAAAAAATAAAAAGAAAAGAAAGAAGAAAATAAGAACGCTAAACGCTAAAGACGAACAGACAAATTAATTCCGAGAAGCCCATCTTAACCCCCCGCCCCTTCCCCCCCCCCCAAAAAAAAAAAAAAAATAAAAATAAAATAAAAAAAACACCTTGCTCTGCTCAAATTTCCTAGCTGGTCTAAGGATAGCGTAAACTCCTTTTGCTAATTCCTTTAAATCCTAACCCTGGGCTAACGGGGGTAAGTGGAGAAATGAAAGGAAATGAAGGGAAATGAAGAAGAAACACCAACCAGCCTAATAGGTCTTGCCCGTCCCGGGAGGCCCTAATGAGTAATCATCTATCCCGAAAATACATTTATCATGTACAGTTATTTCGCAGTCTGGCCAAATTCTCGCGTCTATCTCGATTCTCGAAGTCTCAATCTCGCCACGTCTCGCGGCCTTTTCGCAGAAACTTACTAATCTTTTTGCGTGTCCAAGAATGTCTCGCTGACCCTTCTCTTAATTCTTAATTCTAAAAATCTTCCGAACGCTCAAGCTAGACTCTCCCATGTCCACTTATTAGCGTCGAAAACATATTAATCCTTAATCAGTCGATCTAAAAAATATCTATCCCCAACTATCAAAATCTAAAATGTCTATATCCAAGCTCTAGAACTAAAAACACATATTAATATATCCCCATATCTCTCGATCTAAATTATCAGTCATGGACTATCGATCTGAAATATATATCTGATCTAAATTTTACATTCTTAAACTCTCGATCTAAAATTAATAACTCCAACTGTCGATTTAAATTTTTTTAACTCTCAACTCTCGACCTAAAATGTATATCCCCAACTCTCGATCTCTTAATTTTAAACTCTCAGCTCTCGATCTAAACTTTTTATCATGAACTCTCTATCTAAAATCTCGCTATCTTCAATTCTAGAATTAAAATATCTTTACCCTCAATTCTTGACAAAAAATACTTATCTTTAAAACGCGATCAGAAATACTTATCTCCAACTCTAGATCTAAAATCTATTACCCTCAGCTGTCAATCTAAAATCTCCATAAGGAACTCTCATTCTAAAATCTTT
>CM072526.1:10864855-10872355 GCA_036898135.1 Oncomelania hupensis | reverse complement strand
TAAAAAATAAGTATACTTTGGAAAGAGTTTATTTTTGGTCGTTGTAAGTTGTTTTTTTTTTCAGTGTGGCAACACTCACTGTGAATGTTAAAAGGGTTGGTTGGTTGAAGGGACGTGTTGAAAGTGGGTCTCTTTACGCTAAGCGTATCAGCAGTAATATAGATTACCTCCTGAAGTAATGGTTGAAATGAATGAATGATTGAAGCCATCCCCGATAACTAAACAATTGATTTCAATGGTTGCAGATGCTATTTGTCGGAGTGAGGAAAGTTCTGTAGTAAACAAGTTTGCAGATGCGGCAATGAAAATTAATTACGACGATGCACTTTAATTAAAGGTATGGGCAATTGGCGAGCCGCTAGTTCTGATGGCAAAGATAGATGGCTCGTTGCAGCCTCATATAGGCTGCAAAGCCAAATGGCTCAGTCGGGAGACGTTAACGGTTAGAATGTTCACCCAAAGCAAAGACCTTGAAATATAAAGACATGTCATGAGGCCCACTTCCGGGAGTTCGCTACTTTCGATATTAGAGAAGCGCCACCTAGCGAAATAACTGTCGTCACTTGGGAAAATGCCGCGCGCTAAGAAGAAAGTACGACAAGGTGGCACACATTGTGGGGTGGTGCTCATAGAAAAACAAACACACACACACACACCTACACACACACAAAAAATAGAACTGCTCAGGTCTTGATGTCTCAAGCCAGTAATCTTTGAGTACAGATTTGCGATACTTGACAAGCTGTTTCCATCAGATACAGATAAACTTCGAAACCAGCAAATAAAAGAAAATTTATATAAATGACTGATAAAATCGACTAAGTATATCTGAGCTAACAGAAAAACTATCGAGATGGCGGAAAAGATGCACTCTCTCTGTCCACGTTTTACAGGACAGTCTGTGTTTACATTACATTTCAGTTTGTTATAAAATATAGTACCCAAAGAGTTACAGTACTCCTCTCTTAAGGTGACCCCCCACGGGACCAAATTTTTGTTTGATCTTATCCGAGGGGCACCCTAAACAGTCCTCTGATAAGATCAACTACCAGTAAAAAACTTGATCTTATGCGAGGTGCTAAATTTGTGTGTCGTGTGACAGTGTGTGCGTGTGTGTGTACATGTGTGCACGTTGGTGCGCGCGTATGCATGTATGCATTACTGTATATATATATTTTTTGTGCGTGTGTATGATGCATAAGCACACACTCAAACACTCAAACGAACGGATGCAAGCATGCATACACATACACACTCTCACACACACACAAACACATTGACGCGCACGCACGCAAATGAGAATAAAAAATAAAAAGTATGCACCAAGACAGTTACTGGGTGTATTTGCAGAAAACCTTACACAAGTTTAACGAATTGTTCACTTTGTCTACGCCACGGCACATGCTTTATCGCTAGTGAATGAAGTCAATTCAGGGTAAGGTCCACTGTGGCAATACGTCCCGCTTTTGCCATTGTGCGAAATCTTCTGGATTTGACTCACTGGAAACAAAAACAAACAAACAAACAAACAAACAAACAAACAACAACAACAACAACAACAACAAAATAATAATAATAATAATAAGAGTGAACATTGGATCACAAAATTTGACCAACAACATTTTTTTTCATGGCTGACGTACTGCTATTTTTTTTTTACAGATGCAATCACACCCCCCCCTCTCCCCTCCCATTTTTTTATTTTCAGTATTATTATGATAAAGGTTAGGTGGAACTCAGTCACAAAAATTCCATCCAACATGAATTCAAAAGAAAAATGTGACAGACTAACCAGCACAGCCTCCCACGCTATGTGAACAGGAAATGACATCATAAGAAATATATGACATCATCTCAAAACAGGAAGTGACCTCATTAATGACGTCATCTGTGACATCAATTTCTCTTAAGCAGTAGTCTCCTCAATTTGGGAACCACGAGGTTTTACCTTATGCGAGGTGACGCTAAGCGAGGAATTCTAAATGGTACAAAGAAGGTGCTTGGCCGGGACCAACAACCTGATTGATCTTATCCGCGTTGTGACCTTAAACGGTAGTGACGTTAAAAGAGGAGTACTGTAAAACTCTAGAATTTCTACAGGCTTATTTAAACATTTATAGCAAGTAAAGATAATGAGTTGAATATAGATTAACGTCCCCGGACACATAAGCGTATAGGGGTTATGTTATGTTATGGTAGATTAACGTCCCCGGACACAATGCGTATAGGGGACAAACGTATAGGGGTATGCCAGATAAAATAATATGACAGCAGGGGCATGCTGAACTTATCAAAGTAGGAAAGTAGCATGCAAACTTACTTCTTTTGTTTATCAGCATGAGATCAGCTTGACTGTTTTAAAGTAGTATATATTTTAATATAACAAACTACTTTTATTTATTTATTTATTTATTTTTTAAATTACGCAAAACAAAGAAAAGTTTAAAATAAAAGAGCTTTTGCATCGACTGTAGACCTTGCCGACACAGTTGTTTATTGAACGCGTATTACCTCCCTTGACATAGAAACAGGACTACCGCTAGGATCGCTGTTTTACATGTAAACTCTGTTGAAGTGGGCCTCATGGCATGTCTTTATATATCAAGGTCTTTGCCCAAAGGCAGCAAGCGAGTGGGTACTGTTGCGTCTGAGACGAGACGCGCCGCGCACGATAGATCCGATTGTTTTGTTTTGCAAAGCATGCAATAACTGAGTGTATTTACCTTTTATTTGATTTTGCGTTGTTGTTAGAAGAAGCTTTGTAGAATGTTCATAATTTTCGTTGGTCGATATTATTGGAGAATTTTATAGAATTACTTGTTTACTATCGATCGAAGCATGTAGATAAATCTATTGGTAGCTAAGAGATTCTTCTAACCTAAATAAAATTCTACGACGTAAGACAGTGCATAGTTCCGGTGACGAATTTTATTCTGATTGGATGTCATTGCGTCATGTTGGAATGTTCGAACGTTCTCTAGAGTATAGAGAGACTTTATAAGTGGCGCACTGTTTCAAAAAGTAAAAGTGAAAAAGTGAAAATCGATCTTGTATGCAGTTGTTGATGTATGCTGAATAAAGTTGGAAAACTTCATACGACGACTCCTGCCTAATTGCTGAGTGAACATATTGTGTGGATAAACGAATTTGAGTTACACTTATCCAGATTCAAGCTTCGGGGCTGAATCAACTATTGATAAAAAACAACAACAACAGTGTAAAATTTGGGGGGGGGGGGGGGCCAAACCGGGATCTACGCCATACCAAAGGGTTCAACTGCGACAACAAGCATGTCAACGTTATGATAGGCAGTCATCGAGGGTAGCCGCCAACGGGTTGCGTCGAGAGGGGCCAACATACTGGGACTACATCCCCGATAGATTCGGGTTGACTGCAAAGGCGTGTAGTCGCCGAAGAGTTGCTTCGTGAGCGAACAACAGACCAGTACTACGTGGCTGCCGCCAGACTACGTCGAGGGACAGTCTCGAAGCTACATCGCCAGTATTACAGAGAGCGACGAGCGGACGTCACGTCTACTTCAGCACAGGAGCGTATACATCAACACCGGCGTGGTGCAGCGTCGCATACGACGAGGACAGCGGGGCCTGCGTCAGGCGACTAGTGACAGGTACTCTGGGTGTCTTGAGTTAGATCCTGTATCGGCCAGCGCCTTGAGCTGCTCTTGAGCTGGAAAAGTGCTTTATAAGAATGATTAAATAAATAAATAAAATGCTCGCCTGCTTAACGTGCTAAGTGTGCAACGAGGTCCGTTCTTATGTTCCCTCATGGTTGTGATTCCCCCCCAAGTCTTGTTCCTTCAAGTCTGAAACATAGACCTGGAGGAATTTAGAGCTGAGGGAACATAAACCTGACCCCAGGTGCATGCGATAACGGTTTGATCTTAACGGTCGCAGGAGATGGTTTAGTTTTCATCATTGGTGTTAACCGGGGCGCAATTTCAGCGTCCAGCATTGACAGAATGATTGTTTGGAAACTGGTTGAATGCAATGGATTATATTTAAGACAAGTCAAAATAAAACCAGTATAGCTGAAAAGACAACGATCGGTCAGAGAGAATGGATTGAACAAAGGTGATCCATTATTAAGGAGACGAAGAGAGAGAGAGAGAGACAGAGAGAGACAGAGACAGAGAGAGAGAGAGAGAGAGAGATTGAGAGAGATACAGACAGAAGAAGAAAGAAAGAAGGAGAGAGACATAGGCTTACATACTTACATACAGACACAGACACACAGATAGATAGAGAAAGATATACAGAGAGAGAAAGAAGGAGAGAGAGAGGAGGGAGAGAGGGGAAGGAGATAGAGAGACAGACATACACACAAATAAAGACAGGAAAAGATATACAGAGAGGGAAAGAAAGAGAGAGACAAACAGACAAACCGTCACACAGACAGTGAGTGAGAGAGAGAGAGAGAGAGAGAGAGAGAGAGAGAGAGAGAGAGAGAGAGAGAGAGAGAGAGAGAGAGAGAGAGAGAGAACGTTTTGACGTTTGGACATCGTCCGTGTATTCACCAAAAAGCATACAAACAATCACAAATTATTCGGGCCACCAGCGCCTAGAAAATATGGTTGGTCACGAGATTGACAAAAGTGTTGTATCTGATCTCTCAAAAATTACAATAGCGTTTACTTTCGTTAGGTTATTACATCAGTTCAAGTGTATCTGCTCATAAAATTCAGTTCGTATTTTTAGTGCATGAAAAATAAATAGTCCTAATCTCCATACATGAAACTTTGATTCGCTCTGTAGAATATATATATACGAATGTACAGGAAAAGTTAAATATTTTTCTCTAAGGTACAGAATACATTCGGTTACAAAATGATTTTCAATTTCCAATACGTTGCAACATGGACACAATCCATTTCCTTCAATTTCATTGAAGGTTATCCTAAAAAATGAAGCTTTCAAAGGTAGAACTCCCAGTCGGAGCTTAATTAAGCAGTCTCTAAAGCATTTGATATGCATAAAATCAATATAGGCTACTGTCAGAAAAATATCTGTAAATGTTCTATAATACTGATACGTATCTTTGAGAGAGAGAGAGAGAGAGAGAGAGAGAGAGAGAGAGAGAGAGAGAGAGAGAGAGAGAGAGAGAGAGAGAGAGAGAGAGATTATATATCATATGACTGGAAACCGACATTTTCATGTTTTGTTTGTTTGTGTTTTATGCACTGTGAGTTGAAATGATTAACGGGCCATTTTCTTCTGGCAAAATATATATTATTGTTGTGTGAAAACAGATTTAGAGACATGAAAGTGATGATCTATGCGCGCATTTAGGCAAGTCACGCATACACAAGTTCTACTTCTGTCTGTCTTTCTGTCTGTATGTGTCGCCCTCTCTCACTGTCTGTATGTCTGTCTGTCTTTCATTCTCTATCTATATATCTTTCTCATTTTCTTATATTCAATGTCTAAATCACTTATGTGAATAAATGAATAACACACATACACACACAGAGCCGAGATTACACAGTATTATCATGACTTTACCGAAACGCCACATACGTTGTGCTGACAATGGGTCATATTTCGTCCCCATTTTTAAATACTTTGAAGTGTTCGACCCTAAACCCTTTCCCAAACCCTAACCCTAACCCAGCCCTAACCCTAACGGATCATTTTTCTGACGTCGAAACAAGTAGGCATGTCAATACAAGTTATGTACATGTTAAATGATTTGTCCAGATAACACTGTGTAAGTGTGCTCACACACATACTCACGCGGGCGACAGAGTTACAGTGTGGTCGAAAAGTAACTCCCTATTCAAACTTGCTCGTGGTCTGACATTTGGTATTACGTTGCTACTCTCATCACTGCCAAATGAAATCTTGAAATCGACAAATATATTGTACCACTGTCAGGATGAGGATAAAATGTTTCATGCACTTGCAGCCCTGTTTCCCAAAGTTCTCAGTCATTTTCAATAGGGAGTTAGGTTTCAACCATCCAGCTGTCACAGGTACACATTCTCAAATACGAAACCTATTTATATGTTTAAATACGTTTCGTATTTGAGAAGGTGTATGTGAGATTACCCGAAATCCATGAACATTTTAGTGAATACTTGTAATCCTCGTTTCATTCGGGGATTTTGCGTAATCGCTGACATATCCAGCGATTATGCAAAATCCCTGAAAAATGGTTCCAGCGATTACGTGTAATCCATGATGCTCTGATGTAGTGTAGTGTAATGTATTGTAGTATTGTAGTGTAATATTCCAATTCCCACGTTGAACTATTCTCTATGAGCATAATGCAAACATAGGCAAACTGCATAATATATAGAATACAGAATTTTATTGGTCAGCCAATCAGGTAAAACAGACTCTCTCTCTCTCTCTATCTCTCTCCCTCTCTCTCTCTCTCTCTCTCTCTCTCTTGTACACACATACACACACATGCATGCACACACATACAATGCCAAATGCTCGATCACTTAAAACAAAGCATTTCAGAATTCTAAAGAAATTCTTTAAAAAACAATCCTGGCGGTTAGAAAGTTAACAGACAAACCTGGGGCAGAAACTACTGACATTGTCACGTGTTACAACAATCGAGGCGGCCATGGCAGCGTGATTTACACTGAAACTCAGCTTAAAAGCATTTACATCGCCTTGTCTGGCCCTTTTTGCAGCCAGTCTAGTTCCATCTTGTGAAACCTTTTCCCACCTGAAGCGGACTGAGAAATCCCCGCCGAGCGTAGCAAAACTATTCTTTCAGTGTTCATGTCATTAATGCTTAGAAGACGCTGAGGGCACAGATCGAATTGATTTCTGAAACACAGACCACTGAGAATACCAGCTATAACGGATATCCTGTATTGGTCGGTGTCGTCTCGTCTGACAAGTATCACACCAAGGATATTTCTGGCGTCGCCTCTCCCACGATCAACAAATGGAACTGCCACTAGAACGTTGTCTATTGGTTCGCCAGCTCGCAGATCCATGCGACTTCTTTTCACCATCCTTTCTTTGATGTTATCTGCAGCTCTCTGGTTTTCAGCAGAAGAAACAGGACTGTCAACAACATCGTAGGCAGATGGTGTTGGTGTGGGCGAGAAAGGTCCCGTGAGTAGACCAAAGATTTCGGCTGTCATTGCTGGTGTTTCATCACTTGCAGCTTGAGTCTGGTTTTCAACCCAATCAGTTTGGGAGAGAGCGTTGTCATAGTCAGAATCTGTCG
Source organism: Oncomelania hupensis (assembly GCA_036898135.1). Taxonomy (NCBI): domain Eukaryota; kingdom Metazoa; phylum Mollusca; class Gastropoda; order Littorinimorpha; family Pomatiopsidae; genus Oncomelania; species Oncomelania hupensis. The sequence continues at coordinate 10,865,143 of CM072526.1, read as the reverse complement.
TTGGCCTTGATTGGCGCGACAACAAGAAGATCCGCCTCAGTCTCCATCCGAGCAATCACTTCCTCCGGCAAAGACGAAGGGGTAAATCCAACACCAACGTCACAGTCAAACATTGCAGATTACAGAGAGCTCTTTATCCAGGAATGGAGAGCACTGCTTTTCTGGAACTGAACGAACTTGATGCCTGTAGGCGAGTCTTGTAATTTATTGTCAGCCATTCATGCCACCTGCATATCTTTAATGAAACCGTTTCAATGATGGAGAAAGTTTTTAAGCTAGGGGTATTTA
>CM072526.1:10849855-10859855 GCA_036898135.1 Oncomelania hupensis | reverse complement strand
TGCAGACGAGCGGAGGGATCGAAAAGGAAGATAGGCAGTCAAATGTTCGGAAAGATAGCTAGCTAGGAGCAGTTCCAGAGATGATGTGGTAGCAAAGACATGAGGTTTTATATTTAATTCGTTGTTCAACTGGGAGCCAGTGCAGTTCTTGAAAGAGAGGCGTGCAATGCTTTGGTTTCCGTGCTGAGTACAAGGAAGAAGAACAAAACAGAAAAGAGCACGGAAAAAGAGGATGAGTGAGGTGAGGAATGGATGGAAAAGAAAGTAATAAAAAACGCGCGTTAGAGGTAGAGGGTGGAGACGAGGTAGAGAGAGACAGCCAGACAGACAGAGAGACCAAGAGTCAGACAGAGATGGGAAAGGACAGAGGGAGAGACAGAGACAATTAGACAGACAGAGAGACATTGAAAACTTCAAAAACTTATTTTATTAGGGATACAAAGTTTAGATTAATTAGTGAGAGAGAGACAGAGAGAGAATGTGGGGTGGGGGGTAGGCTGGGAGGACGGCATGTGGCTGACAGACAGAGATACAGAGCCAGACGGATAGAGAGACAAATGCAGAGAAACAGAGGCAGAAAGACAGATATTTAGAGAGGGATAGAAAGTGATTATGCTGCTGTTAATGATGATAAAAACGTCGAAGACGACGACGATGCGTCTGCTGCAGCTGTTGCTGTTGCTGTTGCGGCTGAAGCCAAGCTCTTATCATTTATCAGCTGCATTGTGTGACCATCCCCACTCCGCTAGAAGCTTCGACCCGGAAGGTGTTTTTTTCCCAAAAGGAATAAAACGGGTACCTTAAAAAGGTGGTGATGTTGTAAAACGGCTAAAAAACAGGAGTTAAACTCCTTCAGCGGCTGACACGTTTACGGGTAAAAAGGTTTGCTGGCGAGTTATCAAGTTTTTCTTCCAAAAACCTGTGGGGACATTCGGCGAAACTTCATATATTGCTAACTGTCAAGTACGCTAGGAGTGTCGGATAGCACAGTGGTTGGAGCACTCGCTACTGTGTCGCAAGTTAAGCACCGTCCAGTGCGGTTAGCACTTGGATGGGTGACCGCAAAACGTGAAGCGACAAATCACAACGCCCCCAGTTGACTCAACTGTGACTGATTACCTAATCTATTAAGGGTAGGGAAGGTAAAGCAGTGAGGGAGAGAGATGGGCATCACCCTCATTATGCTGGCTCAAGATAAGCGTGATCTCCAACATCACGCTCCCCTACGGCCACAAGGCTATGGGACTACCTTTACCTTTTTTTTTTTTTTACCAAGTATGGTAAGTAGTAAATTTAGCCCAGGAATTCTTTCCGAAGAAAGGGGAAGCTGTCATTTATTTCACCCGATACACATTGGTCGAACGCTACCAGAAGCATGCGTTATTAGTCGCCTCAACAGGCGATAAAGCATGCTCCCATTCTTCAGAGCACTGCTTTCTATACGCTTCAAGCTCTATAGTCACGGAAAAAGCGCAATTTCACTGCAGTGAACTCATGAAAATAGAAAAATGTAAGTTTGGTCTCCTCTAGGGGACGAATTAGGTCAAACTGTATTAGTTTCTAGGTCAATTGTCTTTTACGAACCGTTTGACAATGTTTTTGAACCGTTTGTTGACGCCGGATAGTGTCCTCACTTGGTTTCATGCAATTTATGAATCCAACAAGGCAATTGGGTTTTTGAGACGGAAAGAGCGGAATGTTGTAGAGCAACATTCTGTATATATTTACAGTGAAATTGCGCTTTTTCCGTCACTATAGCGCTTGAAGCGTGTAGGAAGCAGTGCTATGAAGCATGAGAACATGCTTTATCGCCTGTTGAGGCGACTAGTAAAACATGCTTCTGGCAGCCTTCGACCAATGTGTACCGGGTGTTTGTTTTGAGAAGAAGAAGAAGAAGAAGAAGAAGAAGAAGAAGAAGAAGAAGAAATAAAACATTCGCTTCGATAGCGCCTTGAGCATCGCCTTCAGAACGAGGGGGTGTAGGGTGAGCGGGGTAAGGGGCGGAGGAATGGGTGTGGGAGAACATGTCGTAATGCTTGCTGTGTGTGTGTGTGCGCGCGCGTGCATGTGTGTGTGTGGTCATGTTTGTGTTTCATCTGGCACTCAACCCTTTAGGACAAGAACGTCAGGTCAAGTCAAGTCAAGAATTCTGTATTCACACAATCCATTGAAACTTTGGCGTGTCGCTTATAATATACAATGATAACATGAACACCTATGCACGCACACACACACGCACACACATACATACACACACATATATACATATACACACACACATCTAAAATCACGTAGGTGAAAAGGCGTTAAATTAAAGAAAAGAAAACAATAAACACAACGGGCAGGCTCACACCTAAACAAATACACATATACGCATATACACACATACACATACGCACATACATATACACACATATACACACATATACATATACACACAAGAGCAGTGACAACTATACATGTAACATAGAACCGTATAATACACATAATAAAATCTGTAAAGACGAGAGACAAAGAAACAGAGAGAATGAGAGAGAGAGAGAGAGAGAGAGAGAGAAAGAGACAGAGACAGAGAGAAAAACAGACAGCGAGAGAGAGAGACAGGAAGAGATAGAGAGAGAAAGAGATAGAAACAGACAAAATGACAGAGAGAGACAGACGGGCAAACAGAGACTGACCTACAGAGAGAGAGAGAGAGAGAGAGAGAGAGAGAGAGAGAGAGAGAGAGAGAGAGAGAGAGAGAGAGAGAGAAAGAGAGAGAGAGAGAAAGAGAGAGAGAAAGAGAGAAAGAGAGAGAGAGAGAGAAAGAGAGAGACAGAAAGAGAGAGAGAGAGAGAGAGAGAGGGAGAGAGAGAGAGAGAGAGAGAGGGAGAGAGAGAGAGAGAGAGAGAGAGAGAGAGAGAGAGAGAGAGAGAGAGAAGGTTGAAGTGGGAGCGGAAGAATGGAAGGAGGGAAATAATAAACCTGGGAAAAAAATAAAAATAAAAGAAAGAATGAAATGAGAGCGAGAAAAGAGTTAATTCTCTCTGTTTAATCCATTTGAGGTCCTAGAAACAGTCCGGAACAAAGAGCTACAAAATGAACAAGAAAGAAGAAAACCCCGTTTGAAAATCAAATAATAGTCATTTTTATTTTAAATCTGCTATTTCGCATCCGTTCCATTTCGATTTGTGCATTATGAGCAGGGTTGAAATCGAAAATTAAATGAGGTAAAAATTCCGGGGCCAAATAGCTGTTAAAGACGTTTCGGACACAATTTAAGAGGGGGCAAAAATCCATTAACAACAAGATGGCAAGCCATTCCATTGTATTTGCAGACACTCAGATGTATAGTCCCCACCCATCCTCTCCATTTCAGAAACCTTTTCAAAAAGGTTAATTTTCTTGGGGGTGTCGGATAGCGCAGTGGTTGGAGCACTCGCTACTGTGTCGCAAGTTAAGCATCGTCCAGTGCGGTTAACATCACGCTCCCCTACGGCCACAGGCTAGGGGACTACCTTTATCTACCTTTTTTACCTTTTAATTTTCTTGGGGGTGACACAGCTTTATTATAAAGGAAAGCAAAAGATTAGAGTGACAGTCCACTATCTGAACTATATATAAACCAAAACTGATCAAACTCGGATCAGCAAATACATTTTTTTAAGATACAGCGCGTTTAGAAAACAGTGAAGCGCAATGACCTGACCTTTTGAGAAAGTACTGATACGAACAGTACTGATAGAAACAGTACAGATACGAACAGTACTGATAGGAACAGTACAGATACGAACAGTACTGATAGGAACAGTACTGATAGGAACAGTACAGACACGAACAGTACTAATACGAACAGTACTGATAGGAACAGTACAGATGCGAACAGTACAGATACGAACAGTACTGATAGGAACAGTACTGATAGGAACAGTACAGATAGGAACAGTACAGATACGAACAGTACTGATAGGAACAGTACTGATAGGAACAGTACAGATACGAACAGTACTGATACGAACAGTACAGATAGGAACAGTACAGATACGAACAGTACTGATAGGAACAGTACAGATAGGAACAGTGTCATGAACTGGCTAGTTTTAACTCTGCTCATTGACTATTCAGCCTTGTGTAGTTTTTGTAACAGTAGAGAGTCAGTATATAACACAGCAGCAATAAAAGTACACACCGCGAGCCCGACCCACGCTGCGTAGTTAATCAGCACTGTGTGCGAGAGTCGTAAACATTTTACCCAATGAGCGCTTAGGCAAAGCGGTTCGAGCCAGTTTGACTGGGTCCGAGCCTAACACAGCTTTGGTCAGTTGGGAGGAATACACCGAAGTGTTAACAGCTAGAAAGCTGGCAGAGAAATCTCTCCACACTTAGACCAGGAAGCAGGACTTAGAATCTTAGAATTCTATCAAGTCACCACGGGCCTGAACTTGTCAAACAGGTAAATGAACACCCTTCTGTTTCATCGTGATATATTTATATTATTGTTGAAATTATGTTTGTGGAATTTGCTATGCATAAATGTGAATTGTTAATCCGAATTTGCCGTACCACGTGGAAGAGCCTACCACGAGGCGAAACACGACCGGTTGCGCCGCCACGTTGTATACCATACGGAACCACTGTTGTTTAACTTATATGTATGTTTGCAGACCAGTGGCTGTACCACTGAATGTTTATATTATTATTAATTCTGTATGTGTATAGTTAGACACGATTGATATTTATGTATGTATAGGAATTTAGAGTGAGATTCCAGTGGACCCCGGAAGTAGCAGAATGTTCGTCGCTTATGTATAGAGATGTGGAGCTATCACTGAGGGCTACTTTGGCTTTCAGTGAGACGCTCTGCACAAACCGATTATTCAGGGTTGTGCAGAATTTCGTCTCTTATATTACAGACGAGCAGGCGAGCTATCCCGAGCTATCCCGCGCTATCCCGAGCTATCCTGTGCACCCCACTCCACCGAAACGACTAGTTGGTTGAGGAACCTCTACCGCACAAGTGGGAAAGAGCTACCTTGAAAAACACCCTGTCAGACCCCACAGCGTGGCAAGGGAACCCAACTACACAACGACAAAGGTGTACCAGAAGCTACCTCACAGAAGGACTTCGACCGCACCATCAGAAAGTTAAGTGTAATCGACGAAGGTGCACTTAAACTCTTCAGAAACTGTAAAACGGACCACAGTAGTCCAACTCTTCAGAAACTGTAAAACGGACCACAGTAGTCCAAATCTACATAAGATATAATAGCAAGTGCCCGAGGAAGATAAAACAGCTGCCTAGACTATCAGCGATCGAACTATTAGCAGTAACTGAGACTTTTTAAGTTAGACTAGTACTTAGAGAATCTTGTATAGAGTAGAAGAAATAAATGTGTGATTTTAACTGTTATCAAGTGGCTGGACTACATATGATTCATAGCCGTGTGAAAGCTAGTGTGACAGTAATCTTTTGCCATTTTTCTATCTATTTCTGTACCCCAACCTTAACACAGAACGAGCTAAACAAATAAATTTATTAAAGTAATTCATAGGGTGACGTACTAGCAGTTCCCACCGAATAAACGTGAGGGTCCATAATTCCATTGTGCAGAGCCCATAAACCCCACGTGACACTTTAATTGGCGAGCCTGCCAGGATCTGTTAAATAGGAATTGGGTATAACCGGACCTAAGTACAATAAAATTAGATAACAGTAGAAGTAGAATAACTTAGAATAGTGTAAGGGTATAACACTGATCAGTTTGGGTGCACTATTCCTTAGTTAAAAACTTTTTTGCTTCAATTATTTTTGTGCCTGTATGTTGCATTGTTCTTTTGCAGGTTTTGCTTAAGTAACTGTTGTATGCCATTTGACTCTTGTTTCATTCTATTATTGATTACGAATTTGATTGTCTTTGCATTGTTTTTATTGAATTGCAATATTGCTAGTGCTTTGGTATTCCACGTGATTCAGAGGTTGTTCATAGACACTTTTGACAATGTCGGACCCAGTGGCCTTGAGATTGCGTTTCAAGGAACTAGGAGAAGCTTTACACTTAGCAGGGGCAGACCTAATTGCGTATATAAATGCAGAGGTAGAGAAACAGGAAGCTAAGGCAGAGAGAGCAGCAGAAAGAGAGGCGAAGAAAATAGAAGCAGAACAGAGAAAGGCAGAATTAGAGGCAGAGAGAGAGGCAAAGAAATTAGCATTAGAAGCAGAGCAAAAAAAAGCAGAGTTAGAAGCAGCAAGGGAAACGAGGAAATTAGAGCTAGAGGCAGAAAGAGAACAGAAGAAGGCAGCATTAGCAGCAGAGAGAGAAGCAGAAAGTAGGAGATGGGAGTATGAGCGGGCAGAAAAAGAAAAAGAGAGGGCAGAAAAGGAAAAAGACAGACAGCATGAGTTAGAGCTAAGAAGATTGGGATCAGGAGCTTCAAGTTCTTCCTCAACCCCTCCCCACTCAGATCAGCTAGAGGTAGCATCCAACCCTGTACAAGGAATGTCATTTCCACTGGGAACATTCAATGAGAGAGAAGAAGGTCTAGATCTCTATCTGACTAGGTTTGAGCGTCTAGCAACAGAGTATAAACTAGATCCCACTCATTGGTCTTTTAAGCTTAGTCAAGGGCTTAGAGGAAAGGCTTATGACATCTACAGTAAGCTAGCGACTGACAGAGTGACTGACTATCACAAAGTAAAAGAGGCACTCCTAACGGGATTCGAACTGACAGGAGAATGCTACCGGCAAAAGTTCCGCACCAATCGGAGAGTGAAAGGAGAGAGCTATGCGCAGTTCGCGGATCGGTTGTCTACAACGCTGGATAAGTGGATTAGCCAGTCAGCCACGGCTAAGACGTATGATGGACTGACAGAACTGTTAGTATGGGAACAGCTACGGGAAACCATGACCCCCGAGCTGAGGACATTCTCAGTAGAGCAGGGCGCGGAAAGACTGGAAGATCTGGTCAAGGTCGCAGATAGGTACGTGGCCGCACACGGAGAAGCCAAGAGCTTCAGGCGAGACCTAAAGCCTAACGGGAAAGAGGCACAGAAACGAAGCCCTAACCGGGAAGAGCGCACCGCGAATAAGCCGAATAACCCCAGACCTGGGCAGAATAAAGGACCCAACACGGAATTCGGGAAAAGAGGTCCCGCAGAACAGAGACGGTATTGTTCGTTCTGCAACAGAAACAATCACTCCACCGCAGAATGTTTCAAGTTGGCCGCACAACGTAGGGAAGAGCGCGAAAGCCGGCCAGCGCACAGAGTTCTAACTCAAAGCAGCGGTAACAAGCCACACACGATCGGAGATCACCCATCGGTGACAGACACGGTCAAGGTCAACGGAACAGAAGCGAACTGTCTGTATGACACAGGTCTATCATACGACGCGATAGTTAGCGAATCTCTTGTATCGCGCGCGGACTTGACAGACAAGACAGTCGAACTACAAGGAGCAGACTTGACGAAACCGACGACTACTTGCCCAATAGCATGAATCGAAGTAGAGAGTAGGTACGTCACAGGACGAATCCAAGCAGCTGTTTTACAGAAACCCCTGTATGATCTAGTGCTAGGTTGTAGGTATGTGTTCTTAGGCACGCCCCCCAAAACTGTAGAGATAGCTGCAGTGCAAACCAGGGCCCAAGCTAAAACCCAACCACCCCAGCCCGAGTTCGCTCCGAATCCAGGACTCGAAGAGATCAAAACAGCACAGAAAGAAGACACCTCGATAGCGAAGTGCTTCCAGAAGCTACCCAAGGCGCACACACCCCCGCACAAGGGAGACTTCTACATGGAAGAGGGAGTCCTTCATCGACAAGGAGATGGAGATCACACCCAACTAGTACTGCCAGCCACCCTTCGAGCCCAAGTACTAGAACTAGGCCACAGCATGCCACTCAGCGGACACATGGGAATTGGAGCCACAGTGCAGAGAATCAGCGCACACTACTATTGGCCAGGAATCACGGAGGATGTCAAGCGCTACGTGAAATCTTGCCACCAATGTCAACGATATTCCCCGCGACATCACACCGTACCAGTTACCTTAGGACCATCAGTAGTAGTCGGCGTGCCATTCCAGCAAGTCTCAGTAGACATAGTAGGACCACTGCCCATGACCAAGAAGCGGAACAGATTTCTACTCACACTCGTCGACGCATGTACGATGTGGTGCGAAGCAGTCCCGTTGCCAGCGATCGACACCAAGAAGATCGCAGATGCACTCATCGCCATCTTTACCAGAGTCGGATTCCCGGACAGCATTAGAACGGACAACGGATCTCAGTTCACCGGCCGCCTGATGCAAGACGTGTTCGAGTTGATACAAGTTCATCACATTCGCACACCACCATACCACCCCGCCAGCAACGGACAAGTAGAAAGACTGAATAGAACCCTTCTCACCATACTCAGGAAAGTCGCCGACGACAATCCAGAAGCGTGGGACACCTACGTGAATGCGGCACTGTTCGCATACCGAGAAACGCCCCATGCAGCCACAGGCTACACCCCTTCAACATTGCTATTCGGCAGACCTCTAGCAGGACCGCTAGAAGCCCTACGCAGAAGTTGGACGGAGGCCAAGATAGACGACACACCAAGAGGTGCCACCAAGTACGTCGCAGACCTGCAGGAAACCCTCAAAGCAACGTGGAAGAAAGCTGGTGAAGCACTGAAGAAGGCAAGAGCCCGTCAGGCGAAGTACTACAACCGCCACGCGAAGGACAGAGAACTGCAAGTCGGCGATCAAGTGCTACTCTTACTTCCAAGTGGAACCAACAAGCTGGACATCGCTTGGAGAGGACCGTACCGGGTGACTGCCAAGAAATCCAAGACAGTCTACCAAGTAGAGGTGAACGGGAGAGCCCGATACCACCACATCAATCTCCTCAAGAAATACACGGACCGACCAGCGACCCCCAGCACACACACATGGATGGCCATCGCCATCGCGGAAGAAGCTCATCCACAACTACAACAGCATCGCCGTACCACTGACAAATGGAACCCGGAAAATCGCCCCGGACAAAGTAGTTTGGACAGCCGAATGCGAGACAGCATTCCAAACACTCGAGGACAGAATGACATCGGCGCCAGTACTCCACCTACCCGATATGACTCAGCCATTCGTGCTTCGCACCGACGCAAGCGACTTAGGCCTCGGAGCAGTACTGCTACAGCGCGACCCCAAGAATGCGGAGACGCTATTCCCTGTCGCCTACGCCAGCAGAAAATTGAGACCCGCCGAGACCCACTACGCCACGTCGGAGAAAGAATGTCTTGGACTAGTCTGGGCCATACAGAAGTTTCAACTCTACCTGTATGGGACCCACTTCACAGTTCAGGTGGACCACCAACCACTATCGTTCCTGGCAGCCTCCAAATCCTTGAACTCTCGCCTGATGCGATGGGCACTCACCCTTCAGGCGTACTCATTCCAAATCGAGTACATCCCCGGCAAAGAGAACCACGGAGCTGACTACCTCAGTCGCCATCTCGTGGAGGACACAGCAGCTGTCGCCCACCCAACACAACTAAGGGCCACAGCACCAGAATTCGTCCCCGTCCAATAAAACCCTGTCACTAGTGTCCATAGCTACCTGGCACAGCATTGCAGCTCAGGTAGAGCAACTTAATAAGTTTGTAAATAGGACCCTAGGATAGTGCAGTGTTAAACTAGGCTCTGTAGTAGAAAAAGGTCGAATCCAGTAGTCATCGCCTTTTTTCAGTTGAGGGAGCCTGTCATGAACTGGCTAGTTTTAACTCTGCTAATTGACTATTCAGCCTTGTGTAGTTTTTGTAACAGTAGAGAGTCAGTATATAACACAGCAGCAATAAAAGTACACACCGCGAGCCCGACCCACGCTGCGTAGTTAATCAGCACTGTGTGCGAGAGTCGTAAACATTTTACCCAATGAGCGCTTAGGCAAAGCGGTTCGAGCCAGTTTGACTGGGTCCGAGCCTAACACAGCTTTGGTCAGTTGGGAGGAATACACCGAAGTGTTAACAGCTAGAAAG
>CM072526.1:10837355-10844855 GCA_036898135.1 Oncomelania hupensis | reverse complement strand
ACAGAGACAAACAGACAGATACATAGACAAGACATAGAGACAGACAGAGAGACACGGAGAGGTTTTCTAAATGGCACCATATTAAGAAGAGGGTTCTTCCAGCAGATTGGTTGGACTGTGAAAGTGAGTAATCTCCCTGGAAAATTCTCCTAGGCTGAAAGTACAACAAATGCTGTTGTGTATGTGTGTATGCGTGTGTTCCTGTGTTGGTGTGTGCGTGTGTGTTTGTGTGTGTGTGCTTGTGTGTGTGTGCCGATGGGATTAAAAATGATTGGATTGCTTGGATCATCTCCCATCTGCTTTCCAACTTGCCAAATAGAGATAAGACGGTCGGATCTGTTATTTACTGACAAGAAGACTCCTCGCAATAAACAGAATGATGGTCAATTGTTCAAACTGTTTACATAATTATGATTCAAAGAATTTTCTGCCGATCCTCTCTGCTCTCCAAGGGCCTATATTACGATCCGGTTTCATTACCATAATAAATGGTCTTCCTGCTTTTATGATGGAAATTATTTGAAACCTTAAGACAAGTCCGGAAAATGACAGATAAAGAAACAAACCAGCTCTAGATTCGCCTGCGTTCCATCGGTTTTAAAGATCCTGATGCTCATGTCCTAGACGGGAGAGTGCCAGAGTCATGAAAACACCCAAACGAGGACTAAGGTAGGCTACACCTAATCGTCCCCCACCCACATCTCGCCCCTCCTCTTCGGAATTTTCAGGAGCGCTCAGTTGTCCTGGGCGTTAGACGCTGGGCATTGAGCAGCAAGTTGGCGCCTTGGATGGGCTTTGAGTGAGGTGCTGTTGTTGGGCTAGCGCCTTGAGCAATCCTTTGAGCTGATAAAGCACTATACTGAAACAGTTTCATGATAAGGATTAAAAGCTCTTTTTGTCGGGTGTACCTTCCTGTCTAAGCTATTTTGTACAGTAAGAATTCAGCGGGGTTTTGTTGTTGTTGTTGTTGTTGTCGTTTTCATGTTCATCAGTTCATTGAACTGTTCTTTTTTGTTCCCCCCCTACCCCCCAAAAAAGAGGAGAATTTGAAAGCAAAACCAAAACAAAGAGATAAGAAGAGTAAAATTAGATGGGAAAAGAGAAGGGAGAAGGAAACGGAAAGAAATAGAGGGAAGCGGGAACGAGACAAACCACGAGTTGAAAAATACAGTTATTAACAACACTATACGATCCAGTTTCACAAATTAGGGGAGGAGGGCGGGGCGTGGTCGGGGTCGAGGTGGGAGGCAATGGGGAAAGAAATTGCGCGAGGGGAGGGGATGCGGAGGAGGATTCTTAGGGGGGTGGGGGAGAGTCAAGGTACGGCACACACACACACACACACACACACACACACACACCCACACGCACGCACACCCACACACACACACACCCACACACTAACACACACACACGCATACACACACAACAAAAAACAACAACAAAAAAATCCCGTAGAAAATTACAGCTGTTGACTTAAAACACTCTGGTTTCATAACATTCCACTTCCTCGTTCCAAAGATCCAAATATATATCTCTCGTTCCAAAGATCCAAATGTGTATCTCTCGTTCCAAAGATCCCAATGTGTATCTCTCGTTCCAAAGATCCAAATGTATATCTCTCGTTTCACTTTCGCATATCGTAATAAATTGTATTATCCTACAAAAATCCTAGACTCAAAAAAACACAACAAAACCAAAAAGAAACCCAACACTGCTTCTCGAAGAACGACAATTTTCCAGTTTAATTCCCACAGATGATTAACTGTAGGCAGGAGGAAACCACATCTTTCACATATACAAAAGTACACCCCGAGTACAACAAAAGTACACACACACACATTTTTGTAAAAACGACATTCTGATGACTGTTGTGAAAAAAACAGGGATTATTTTGACACACTTTTCATTTTCGTTACATTATTTTGACATTTTCAAATTTTTGAACTTATCCCGAACCCTAACCCTAACCCAAACCCTAACCCTTTACCTAACCCTAAGCCTAAAACAGCTGTAACTCTACCGGAACCCTATTTTGACGTCAAAATAGGGCAGCCTTCCAAAAATGTCAAAAGAAACCATGTGGAGTTTCATGAGTGTGTCACTGTAACGTCGTTTCTACATGCCCACACACACACACACACACACCCAAACACACGCCAACCTCTCAACACACACACACAAACACTCACACCCAAACCCATACTTATATACAAATAACAATGTAAGAATACAACTTTTGTTTCTCATTTTGTTTAATTCAGCCATAACCGCCCGATTGGACTGGAATGTCTCAGTGACTCAAGCCGCACTGCAGAGCTCACGCATGCAGCACGTGTTTATTATGCTTCGGGACGGCTTGGGGGGGGGGGGGTTGGGTGGATGAGTGAATGGGTCAATCCTTGACCTCGGTCCTGTTGACCTGATCACTACGGACTATCCTAACAAGAGAGAGAGAATACAATAATTACCTGTAATGGCGGCCCAGCCTTTTGAAAGGAAAAAATATATAAAACTAACATTACATAACTTAAAAATACATCACGTGGTCGCTTGTAAACATATACATTACAGTATAAAATCTGAGCCCTAAACAAGAGTACACGAAGCGCGCCTGCCCTCCACACACACCCCGCCGTTGCCAAAACTTCTATCACAATCAGACTAGTATCACCCTTAACAAAAACCACACTAACAGCAGCAGCAAATATGCCCTCACTCCTATCCAACTGACACCTTCCTTAACAAGCATACTACCTAGCTGAGAGCAGACGGGGTTGACGTTGGCCTCTCTACGTATCAGAGATACTCGCCTAGTCTCAGCTCCGGGCGCAATGTCCTCCACAAAAGGCAAGACAATGTCTTTATGGAAATCCGAAATGCAAAAAAAGGTCTTTTCACGAGGAGAGACCAACTGTCCTTTCAATACTTACATCCCTTCATGGAAGGAACTCTCTCCTCAGATATCATCAGTCTTTTGCAATAAGATAATAATACAAAGCGGCCAAATGGGCTCTATGCACAAAGGCGTGGCGGTCACGTGCTGCGGGAATAACCCAGCGTGCTCGAGTTTGAAAATGGTGAAGTACTGTGCTGCGTTTGGATGCTCTAACTCCGACGTAAACCTTGATGCAAAGAAAAGAACATTTCCTTTCATCGATTTCCACTGAAAGATGAAATATTGCTGAACTCTAAACTGAATGTCAGTGACAAATCGCTCTTAAAAAAAAAAGCCTGTCCCCTGATAATAATTTGTCTGTAATCATTATTGCACGAATGTGCTACGTTCAAAACATCACAATATCCCAAAATGTCGCTAAATTTAAAAAAATGTTAAGCAGCATTGGAGTACACGCGAGCGAGCTAAAAGAAGCCATGACCGCTTTGTTATTCCCGCGCCACGTGACCATGCCGCCGACTTGTGCATAGATCCCAGACTCGCTAAGGCTTGCGCTTTCACCACACCCGTATCCACCAGCCTCTGCCGTTATTTGAACAACGCAGCCACGAGGCATCATTATTCTACCTAGGGATCCCTACTGCACATTGCCTGTCGGGGGCTCACCCGGACCACAGAGGTCTTATCCAAGTACAAAGGCTTGGCGAATGGTCCAAATCTCGTTCAGCGGTTTCTTGAGATATGGCGTCCAGCGGACAGACCGATCCCACAGAAATACATTGGGCTCGTTCTGAGTGTGACGAACGGACCAGTTTACCCTGCTTACTTTATGTTGTAGCCTTGTTTAGTCATTGTAATCTTAGAATGTTAATGTTAGGCTGCAGCAGACGATGGAAATAATCAGGCGTAGCAATGGTATACTGCCGTTTACACACAGTGGTAGCTGACGGTAAGAGCGAAGGCAATGACATCATCGTAGCTACGTTAGGCGAGTCGATTACCAACCAATGGGAACACCGTAGAATGGAATCAACCAGGTCTGGCTGATTCAAATAGAGAGATAGAACGGGAGTCGAGTGTGAAACGAGGAGCAGTAATCAGCTACACAGTTAGCAGTAATATCTCTCCTGAATAGACCAGGAAGCAGTGCTTGGGAATTTTAGAATTCAATCAAGTAGCCACAGGCCTGACTTTGTCAAACAGGTAAATGAACATACTTCTGTTTCATCGTGATATATTTATATTATTGTTGAAATTATGTTTGTGGAATTTGCTATGCATAGATTGAAATTGTTAATCCGAATTTGCCTTACCATGTGGAGAAGCCGAACACGTGTTAAGCACGACCGGTTTGGACGCCATGTTGTATACCTGACGGAACCACTGTTGTTGAACCTATATGTATGTTTGCAGACCAGTGGCTGTACCAGTGAATGTTTATAATATTATTAATTCTTTATGTGTGTAATTAGCCACGAGTATATTTATGTATGTATAGGAAATTAGAGTTGAGATTCCAGTGGACCACGGACGTAGCAGAATGTTCGCCGCTTATGTATAGAGATGTGGAGCTATCATTGAGGGCGACTTTGGCTTTCAGTGAGACGCTCTGCACAAACCTATTATCCAGGTTTGTGCAGAATTTCGTCTCTTATGTTACAGACGAACAGGCGAGATATACCGTGCGCCCAACTCCACAGAAAAGACGAGTTGGCTGTTTAGCCTCTACAGCACAGGACTGAGAGAGCTCCCCTGAAAAACACTCTCCAAGACAACACAGCTTGTCAAGGAACCAAACTACACGACGACCCAGCGTGTACCAGAAGTTACCTCAACGAAGGGCTTCAAACCCGCTACACACAAGTTAAGTGCCCAGGAAATAGAGCACTAAAACTGATAGCAAAAGGACCACAGTAGTCCACTCTTCAGAAAACTGTAAAACGGACCACAGTAGTCCAATCTTCATGAACTCTAGTAGCCAGTGCCCTATGAAGACATAACAGCTGCCTAGACTATCAGCGATCGAATCATTTGCATTGACTGATGACTTTTTAAGGTAGATTAGTACATCGAAGATCTTGTATAGAGTAGAAGAGATAAATGTGTGATTTTAACTGTTATCAAGTGGCTGGACTACATATGATTCATAGCCGTGTGAAACCTAGTGTGACAGTGATCTTTTACCATTTTTCTATCTATCTCTGTACCCCAGCCTTAACACAGACTGAGCTAAATAAATAAATGTATTAAAGTAATCCACAGGGTGACTCACTAGCGGTTCCCATAGGATAAAGCGTGAGGGTTACAGCAATCCATTGTGCAGAGCCCAGTAACAACTAAACCCCACGTTACACTGAGTACCCTCTCTTCACCATCCCCACCCTACCCCCAACGGCCCCTTTGTCCCCGTCCCCATCCTATTATTTTAAAAGTATTTCCAGAAAAGTCTGGAAAAAACAAACAAGGAAAAAACATATATTGCAGCGACTAAACCTCAAATCCTGTAAGCAGCCGCAGAGACTGGCGGAATGGCGACCGTATACTAAGTCTCAGCTACGCAGTCTGTACCCTTACATTCTTTTGCCGAACCCCGCTTTTGCAAATTCCCCAAAAGCATCGAGAACAGAACAACACACAACAGACAGGTCCCTTGTTAAGTTGAACCTTTTCCGTCTTCTGTTTAAACAATGTGATGGAAAAAATAATTGCTCATTGGACAATGTGAGGTCGCAGAACATGCAATGGCAAAATATCAAAACTGTTGGAGGGGGGGGGAGGGGAGGAGAAGGGAGGGTAAAATCGCATTCCATTGCTCGGACTTTAAAAGATCCTGAATGCCGGCTACAAAAATACACCTAGCAAAAACTAGGTTCCTTCTCCCGCGCCCCCACCGCCCCCCCCCCCCCATCCCAGGTACTTCACTCTCCAAAGTAGTGCTCAGTCGTCTGGACGTCAGACTATACGTGCGCCCAAAGGTTGCGAGATGGCTTCTCGGGGTGACGTCTGGAGTTAGATCCTGTATCGGCCAGCGCCTTTTGAGCAGTTCTTGAGCTGGAAAAGCGCTCAATAAGAACGAATACATTTTAAAAAAACAACAACAACAATAGGGAGCATTTTCTAACGTGAAATAAAGAAATTATATCTTAGAATCCTGGTTTAAACCTCTTAAATAATAATAATAATAATAATAATAATAATAATAATAATAATAATAATAATAATAATAATAATATAATTATTAATATTTAAAAAAAAAATACAGGATGCTATCACGAGCTTTTTCTTCAATGGAACTCAAAACGCGGCGATCTGAAGAGATCGCAATTACAAACGTCAAAACAGAAATACATTTACGTTTCTAAAATTTTAGATTGAATGCCTCCAATACCATTATTGAAGGGAAGCAGGAAACCGGGGTACCCGGAGAAAACCCTCGGTATCCTGATAAGGCTCATACCTAAGTCTATTACCTCATATTACAAACTAACTCTTAACTTAAGTCTTCGGCTTTTGCTTCCGAGAAGCCGTATGCAAAGGGAGGTAATAAGTTAACTCTAGTCTCTTGGGCAATCACATAAATAAAGAACCCGTTAATAAGAGTTTTTCTTTTAAACCGTAATGTTTCATTAAAAAACCAACATAATAATAAATAAAAAATGAATGTTAATTCTAAAAGAATTATTAAGACGTCAAATGTCACAGAAATTAGTTCTATAAAGTGCATGCACCAGTCGTAACCTCAACAAAATTAAATAAACGTGTTGTACGTAAGACACAACGCAGTACATAACTGTGACTGTTTATGAATGTCTGCATATGTTTGTAAAGGTCTAAAATCGTTTTATTAATAACAATACTTTACATAAAAATCAAAATCAAAACTGAACTAAAAATACAAAAGGATTTCAGGCGAACAAAAGGGAGGCAACAGCGTTCAACAACTTGGCAACCAACGGTGAAACTCTCTACAGCATATGACCCCAAAATGGAAGCCATGAGAAAAAAAAAAGGACCTCCAAGGAAAGCCCGGCAAAACGTGAATTGAAATGAAATTAATAGAGAGAAAATGTTTGGTTTTTTTAATGTTGGAGAGAACAATTGGTGCGTTTTAACATAGGGTTTTTGTATTTTTATTTTTTATTGGTTTTAATTTCCAAACTTACCTGGGAATACTTTGAAATAGTCGGAGCAAAATCAGAATGAGCAAAATGTCAGTCTGTTTGTCTATCCGTCTGTCGGTCGCCCGCTCCGTTGAAAACCATATCCTAAGAACCACTGAACGGAGTTTGCCCAAATCTGATAGCAACATTACCTAGGTTAGTGGCCTGCCTCCCGTGCCGTCATGGTTGAACTACCGCAAAGGTCAAGGTCACTGGATCCATTTTGTTGCAAAACACGTTTTGTTTAATATCTCAAAACCGGCTGGAGCGATTTTTGTTGAGTTTTCGTATACAAGCACTTCAAATCGTGGGCCAATTTTCAACCTCAATCTGGTTGTGGGTCAGTGGACCGGCCCGTCGCTCTGAATGTCACTTTTTTTGTGGGTTCAAAACATACTCGGGTGTCGGATAGCGCAGTGGTTGGAGCACTCGCTACTGTGT
>CM072526.1:10827355-10834855 GCA_036898135.1 Oncomelania hupensis | reverse complement strand
GGGTTAGCTTAAAAAAATTGACACATTCCATAAAATGTCAACACAACGTATGTGGAATTTCAGGAAAGTCATAACATCGGCGTTTTTACACGGTTGTGTGTGTGTGTGTGTGTGTGTGTGTGCGCGCGAGCACAGATGTGCGGATAATATTATAGATAAAACTGTCGTGGAAATGTAGTTTTAGCGATGGTTATATCGTGATTTTAGGAATAAAAATGTATTTTAATTAAAGTTTCCAAACTTTATTTGTTGAGATGTAAATGTGCTGTATACATTCTCCATTGTGGGTAGTAAAAACAGATTTGGCGACTTGACTACACTTGGGAGCGAATGCCTGAGGAAACAGACCTTGGGGAAGGAACAGAAAACCGGGGACAGACACACTCCTCGGTGAACCTTGGCAATTCCATAACTTGTCTCGCTTCAACTTCCGCCTTCAGAATGGCTCCGACGTTCTGTTTAATACCTCCATCAGCTTCTGTAATTCAACTTTTTTTTAAATGCCTCCTTCCAACATTTGATACCTCAATTCCACATTTGTATACCTATTAAAACTTTGTGTGTGTGTGTGTGTGTGTGTGTAATGCTTTCTTCGATATATTTTTTTAATGCCCCACTTCCATATTACTTAGGAGATTAAAATGTTGCAATTTTGTCCGAGAGTTCGATTGCTTGTTTTTTGTTGTTGTCAGTAATGAAACTGCGCTAATAATATTGCAAAGGGCAAAATCTCTTTGGTGGGTCTCATTCCTTCAATTTCATTTCTCTTACATTGGGTTTTTAAAAGGGCGGCTCCCTCTTCTCTTTCTTTGCATTGTGGGAAATGTCGACCTTTTGTGGAGAAGCGCCCATTATATTACATGACGCTGATTCGTGTAACTTGAACAGGGGCGGGGTGAGGGAGGGTGTGGATGTGAGTGTGGGGATTGGTGAAGGGAGTGCGGGGGAGGGGGGGGGAGAATGAAGGAGAACGCAAAAATGAGTTGTGTTGGGATAACCATTTATTAGACGCGAACCCATGCCAATCACTCAGATTGATCCGCACCTCCCCCCCCTTCTTTCCTTCCCCTACCCCTCTCCCCCAGCCAGCCTTAGGGTTAAAAGAGGCAGAGATCAGCTTTTGGAATCGGTCCCCGCTAATGAACCTGGGGGGGGGGGGGGGGGGAGGGAACATTTCTGAAAAATCCTTTTCACTGTAAACAACAATCCTTTTCACTGTAAACAACAATCCTATTCACTGTAAACAACAATCCTATTCACTGTAAACAACAATACTATTCACTGTAAACAACAATCCTGTTCACTGTAAACAACAATCCTGTTCACTGTAAACTACAATCCTATTCACTGTAAACAACAACCCTATTCACTGTAAACAACAACCCTATTCACTGTAAACAACAACCCTAATCACTGTAAACAACAATCCTATTCACTGTAAACAACAATCCTATTCACTTTAAACAACAATCCTATTCACTGTAAACAACAATCCTATTCACTGTAACAATAATGAGAGATAAATGTGTACATGCACCAAAAGAATGCTAATTTGGGCAAAAACAAGACAAAACTAAGACAAAAACAAGACATAAGCCAAAAAAATTAAGCGAAAAACAACAGTAAAACGAGACAAAAACAAGACAAAAACAAAAAACACAAAACAACACAAAAACAAGACAAGAAGAAAACAAAATAAAACAAAAACAAAAAAAATCCACAGAAACAACACAAAAACAAGACAAAAAGAAGACAAAATAACACAAAACAAGACCAAAAAAAAAGACAAAACAAGACAAAAACAAGACAAAAAAACCAATGCAGAAACAACACAAAACTAAGACAGACACAAATAACACAAAAACAAGACAAAACCCCAAAAAACTCACAGAAAGCACACAAAAATAAGACAGACAAATAACACAAAAACAAGAAAAAGAACTACAGAAACAACAGAAAAATAAGACAGACACAAATAACACAAAAACAAGACACACAAAATAACAAAAACACAGAAACAACACAAAAATAAGACAGACACAAATAACACAAAAACAACACAAAACAAAAAAAAAAGCACATACACAAAAACAACAACGTAAAAATCGTGGTGCTAAGCTGTTTGTTAGGCGGACAAAACGACAAACAACAAAACAATACTCCCCAACGTCAACGAGGACTCCAAGAAAACAAGAAATATGTAACAGCAATTCTTAAATACAATCGACAATTTCAAAAATTGACACACGCATAAATGCGATCGGGTTAGTTTGGGTGTTTCATAACCCCGACCCTGAGAAAAGGGGCCTCTCTAACGCCTGTTTCTTCAATGACCTTAATTAAGGTTACGGGGTAAAGGGGTTTCGGGTTATCAGCTGTCACCACCATTCACAAAAATTAAAACAGATCCCTGGCACCAGGATTTTTGCATTTATCTTCTTCCACTGCTCACAAAGAAGAAGGGGGGGGGGGGGGGGGGTGGAGGGGGGTGGGGAAGGGAAAGCCGACCCACAAATGAGAGGAGGAAAAAGTTTTCAAAAATGAAAAGAGCACTCACGCTTTTTTTTTCTAAAGGGTCCAGAAACTTGACTTTAAAAGCCAAATTGCGTTTTTCCTGCGGGAGAGAAAGGAAGCGAGCGTTTTGATTTTGCTATTTAAAATGCCACCATACAGAGGAGCCTTGTGCCCAAATGATACACATTCTGATGATACAGAGTGTGTGCGAGAGTGACGGGTGAAAGACAAAACAGTTTGAGAGAACTGCATGAATACCGTGAGGAAGGCGGGAGTGGTTATGAAAGACACTTCACATGTTTTAGCAAAGCATTATGAAATGTTGCCCTCTGGTCGCAGACTGCGTGTGCCTAAATGTTCTCTTGTAAGAACAAAAAACAGTTTTATTCCAAAATCTATTGAGTTTTTAAATAAGCGCTAAGTAATATTTTTGTGTATAAGATTTTGATGTTTGTGATGATGTTTGAGATGTCATTTCATACTGGAAATTTACTATATAATGTATCTATGTATGTATTGTTTTAATGTTTCATACCGATCAGCAATTGTATGTCATAATTTCCCTGTTGAGATAATAAAGTATTCTTGAACTTGAACTTGAACTTGAACTTCTTCAAAAAGGGCTGGCAGGGACGGTCGAAGTATAGACAAGGGGAAAAACCCAGGAAGGTCGACGGGCTATCCAGAGTGGTTGAAAAGTACCTCCCTAATAAAAATGGCTGACGGCTGCTGTAAGTATTAATGCATTTGCATGTCGCATTGTCATCCGGACAGCGGGAGAATGTAATTATGTATCCTGTGTCTGATTTTAATTCACTGTGGAAAATGCGGCCCATATTGGCCCTTGGGATGAAACTTTAGGCGGCAGGGATAGCTGAGTCGTCAGAGCGCACCACTTGTGTACGTGCGTCTCGGGCGACGTGGGTTCGAATCCTGACTTCAGGAAACTATTTTGTGATTGCTGGATAGTAGTGGCCAGCGCTTTGAGAAGCTCTCTGAGCTTGTAAGTGCGCTCTATAAGAGTAATCTCTTTCTTTCTTTTAACTGCGTGAGGATGCTCAGCTGACATATTCTTGGTATAAGAAGACATAAGAAGAGGTATCAGGCGCCGGTCCTTCACCCGGTACACATTGGTCGAAGGCTACTAGAAGCATGCTGTAGTAGTCGCTTCAACAGGCCATAAAGCATGCTCTCATGCTTCAGAGCACTGCTTCCTATATGCTTCAAGCTATAGGAGCACTGACCAATGAACTCATGAAAATAGAAAATGTAAGTTTCGTCTCCTCTATGGGACGAATTAAGTCAAACTGTATTTGTTTCTAGGTCAACTGTCTTTTACGAACCGTTTGAGGATGTTTTTGAACCGTTTGTTGACGCCGGGTAGTGTCCTCACTTGGTTTCATACAATTTTAGAATCCAAGAAGGCAATGGGTTTTTGAGACGGAAAGAGCGGAACGTTGTAGAGAAACTTTCTGTATATATTTACAGTGAAATTGCACTTTTTCCGTCACAATAGCGCTTGAAGAGTATAGAAAGCAGTGCTCTGAAGCATGAGAGCATGCTTCGTTACCTGTTGAGGCGACTATTAAAGCATGCTTCTGGTAGCCTTCGACCAATGCGTGCCGGGTGGGTCATTAGTGTCTACTCTTGACACTGTAAAGACGAATTAAGAGGTCGTCGACTAAATTCTACCTCTGTAAGGCTCACACTACCTTTTGTTCCATGCAAATGCAGTAACACTGACCAAAGCTATCAGCCATTTTCCATAGGGAGTTACTTTTAGATCACTCTGTACAAAGAAAGGAAGACAAGAAAAACGGAGAAAACTAAAGAGAAGGAAGAAATAGCGAGGTAGTAGAACAATACGTGAAACAGAAGAAAGACAGATTAAAACCAAATTAAAAAAAAGAAAGAAAAAAGAATGGACGCAGAAAAAAAAGAAAGAAAAAAAAGAAAAAAGAGTAAGGAATGAAGGAAGAAAGAAAAAAAAAGAAAGAAAGAAAGAATGCATGAATGAATATATTAAAGAACGAAAGAAAGGAAGAAAGGAAGGAAAATAAAAGAAATAAATAAAAAAAGAATGCATTAATAATGAAATTTTAAAAAATAAAATAAAAGGAAAAGATCGAAAGAAAACAAAGAAAGAAAGAAAAAAAAGAAAGAAAGAAACGGAAAGGAAAGAAACAAAAAGTAAAAAAGCATAATACAAAATAGGCTGTGCACATAACAAACAGACACGAGCGCATAAAAAAGGTATATTCTATTTTGTTGCCTTACAATGCAATGCGCGTGAACAGTACTCAACTGTATTTTCCAGTTGAAACATCTACGTCGATTGAGTTGACGGCCATAAACGTAATAACAACAATTTCATTCAATTTCAATATTTAAAAAAAAAAACTTCTTCGCCTACATTTATTTATTTATTTACTTGTTTGTTTTTGAATATTTATTTATTTATTTATTCATGTATTTATTTTCTATACTATCCTATCCTATCCCGTAACTCGGAAGTCGTTGAGGCACCACAGATGATCGTTTAACCAGCGTACTCCATCTTTCTCTGTCCTCAGCAACCCTTATGGCTTCGCTCAGTGTCAAGCCAGTCCATTCCCGAATGTTGTCCTCCCACCTCTTGTTCTGTCTCCCTCTTCTTCTGCCTCCTTGTACCGTGCCTTGCAGGATGGTTTTTGCAAGGCCTGATGTTCGGGTGACGTGGCCATACCATCGGAGTTTCCGTTTCGTCACCACTGTGAGCATGTCATCATGTTGTCCAATGGCTTGTGTGATGGTCTGTCGGACTTCGTCGTTGGTGATTTGCTGGGTATAGAAAATGCCCGGAAGTCTTCTGTAGCACATCATCTACATGCTTTGTATTCTTCGTTGAAGATCTACTTTGAGGGTCCATGTTTCGCAAGCGTTTAGAAAGATGGAGATGACAGGCTGGCAACCTAGAACCAGCATGCACACAAAATAATTTGCTGAACCAGGATTTAGAACCTAGTTGTTTGTAGATTATAGTCACACGACACTTTCGCATATAGGTGACTACTGGACCGATTTATACTGGCACCAGCGGGCCAGTTGTTGGTAAAGGGGAAAGTAATATGATCGCACGTTGACCAATCCGGGATTCGAACCAGCGACCTTTCGGTTACTAGCAAGACGCTCTTACCAACTGAGCTACCCGGCCCCTCTTCTTAGAACCTACTTCCACCAAGACGCTCTTATTGAACCACTCCGTTCCACACCTGCCAACTCATTAGACACATAACTACCTCCATAATGGAGACAAAATACTTTAGGTTGGGACCGCCTCGCCTAACAAAATACCGAGTGCGCAAGTCATTTATTTTCTATTATTCAACTAAGTGATTTAGACACTGAAGATAAGAAAATGAATTTATCAGTAAACAAATTTAAATAATGAACTATCACAAGTCATCAACTCATTAACTAGAACTGGGAAAAAAATAAATAAAAGAACTCTCTCTCTCTCTCTCTCTCTCTCTCACCCCCCTTCCCCCACATACACCCTTATGATTATACACATGGACTTTTCCTACATGACTATTGTATAAAAATACCGACCGGA
Source organism: Oncomelania hupensis (assembly GCA_036898135.1). Lineage (NCBI taxonomy): Eukaryota > Metazoa > Mollusca > Gastropoda > Littorinimorpha > Pomatiopsidae > Oncomelania > Oncomelania hupensis. The sequence continues at coordinate 10,828,746 of CM072526.1, read as the reverse complement.
GTTCATTGAAAGCATCCTGGAAAAAATCCTTATTGGGAGCTGACCACCTGGGATTAAAGAAAAAATAGAAAAGATCTATCTGTGTATATACGCTCTTCAATATAGCCCTACCTCCGTAATGGTTTTAATCGGCAAAAAGTGTTAGGGGTTTGTTTTTCTCTGATCTTTGCGTGCGTGTGTCTGTGGGTGGAGGGGGTGAGGGGTAGGGGTGGATGGGTGTGTCTGCCTTTCTCTCCACAATGAGGTATAAACTATCGTTTATCACAAAGGTGCCCAATGGTGCGAAAAGTTCCACAGACATTGAAGTTGTATTAAAACGTCAATGCGCGCGCGCATCTGACAGCACTTCCGGTACATGTCGCCTCCTCCGCCTTCGCCCGGAAGTAGGAAGGAAAAGGCGTCTCCATGACTAGAGAGGAAGTTAAAAGGGAGACCACTGCGTGCAGTGTGTGCAAGGTACGCGCGCGCGTGCCAGTGTGTGTGTGTGTGTGTGTGTGTGTGTGTGTGTGTGTGTAGTATGGAGTGGTGGATTGCAGGTGCACAACAGAAAAAGCGTTTGTGTGTGTATGTATAAGTGTGTAGTTGTGTGTATGCGCCAGTGTGTGTGTGCGTGTGTGTGTGTTTGTAGGTGTAGGTCATGTGTGCATGTGTATACATACGCCTGTGTGCAAGCTTATGTGTGTGTGGATACGTTTTTGTTGTTGTTGTTGTTGTTGCATGCGTGGGTAAGAGAAAGGAGGGATTTCCTTGAAGGAATTAAAGAAAAGCTAAATCCGCTGGACTGCCAAACTTCCCTTTCCCGGGGGAAAAAACAAGTAATGAAAAAAAAAAGCTTTAATGTTGTATTGCTTGAAAACCGCTCACAATGTGAACTTTCCCTTCAATATCTCTTCCTTCTCGCGCTCCTCACACCACCTCCGATCTTCCGTCGGTATTTTTATTTTAAAAAAGTACCACCATTGCAGCGTCCAGGTTGATCCTCACAAAAGTTAGGAGTACTGAAAAGTTTTTCCCGAAGAGGAACGAGAACACAGCGTAGCCGAGACTGTGATTCGCCTGCCGGCATCGTTTTCAATAATACTATTGAACGCAGTCTATGTAAAATTTCACACACACAACAACAACAACAAAAACATAACTACTACTACTACTACTACTACTACTACTACTACTACTACTACTACTACTACTACTACTACTACTACTACTACTACTACTACTACTTGCCTTTTGACCACATGTTTGAGTTGGTTATAGATCGCCGCGGTTTGAGTCTGATCTAGGACTAAGGCGCGTACAGCATACAGCATACAGCATTCTTCGTCGTCGTCATCATCATCATCATCATCATCATCATCATCATCATCATCATCATCATCATCATCATCTTC
>CM072526.1:10809855-10822355 GCA_036898135.1 Oncomelania hupensis | reverse complement strand
AGTGACCTCGTCCAGCTGACGTATAGCCAGATCCCCCTGCTCGAGGCGCTACAGGTATCTCTCGCGAATTAGCGAGCTTTGGTGGACCATAAAGTTAGGTAGTCATTCTGTGCCTAACTCTCACACGAGAAGGATTAACGCTCTGAAAGATCTCTCTAGCAGCAAACTAAGCAGGTGACGGGTGAAATTCATTCATTCATCGCAGTATAGCCAAAGCCTGACATTGTCAAAAAGGTAAATGATCAATCTTTTGTTTCATCGCGACTTATTGATATTATTATTGGACTATGTTTGTGAAGTCTTGCCATCTTTTATGATTGTGAATGTTAGTCAAACTTTGCTTGACCACGAGGCTGACCCGCGACCGGTTTTCGAAACCAAGAGGTAGCCTCTACTGTCCAACTGTTGTTTCTCCTATGTGTATTATTGCAGACCAGTGGCTGTACCGGCGAATGTGTATAGTGTTAATTACTTCTCCATGTGTTTAGTTTAGCCATGATGTATATGTATAGGAATTATGTTGGAGATTCCAGTGGACCACGGACTTAGAAGATTGTTCGTCCCTTGTTTGTATAAGTGGACGCGATCACTGAGGGCTGTTTCTGCCATCAGTGAGGCGCTCTGCACACCCTTAGTAAACAAGGCGTTGTTGGTCCGATGCAGGAGATAGACCACTGAGTGTCAACCCTGAAATTAGGCCTGCAGTAGAGCATCGAGCACTGAGTTCCGATTGATTGATTGATTGATTTATTGTTGCTTTAGGTCCAGCGGACTCTTCCGAGCCAAATCAGGACCGGACAACCCCCGATCCGCATAAAAGATCTGCTGAAACAACCCCAGTGGGAAAATTGAATGCCCTCCACCGGCCAGTCACTTTACAATAAAGACATCCCACGCGGGGGACGGCTGAGGGTTGACCTCAACTACGCGAACACCCCGGTTACAAAAACAAAATAGAATACAAACATCATTATAAATCATTAACCAAACACATACATATAAAATGCCTATAGTGCTAAATAGTACAATCATAGGAAGCCCGAGTGACCACCCGGCAGAAAGCGTCCAACACTCCCAAGCTGATCCAACAGACCTCATACACAAACAAGGAGTCTTGTCCATGAAGAGTTTTCAAGAAAAAAGGTAGGTCATTGATCTAGCGAAGAAGAAGATAGTATAGCAGAGTGAAGGACAGAGCAGGAATAGGAAAGAGTAATTGAGGAAGACAGCGACAGTGGGAATTTAAAGCACTAAATTTCCATAAAGTGGGGATACTATTTATACTGAAAACCCCCGGCACACCAACGGGGGTACTGTTGCCGCAGTGAATCTGTCTTGCCTATAAAGGAAAGACAGGTCTGAGTTCCGATAGCCCAATAGTCAACAACCAAGGAGGAGACACCATCACCACACTTCAACGAATCACCGAAGTGCTCAAGAAGAAACGCACTAATACCGATCTAGAAGGACTGTGCGGTAGTCCCCTCTCCTGAAAACGAACATTAGGCCAACTAGAACAAATAGCTCAATGATGAGACAGTAGCAAATATCAAGAACAGTAGCAGCATAGACCCATCAAGGAGCGAACTATTCGAAGTGAATTTGGGACCCCAGTTGGGGTGCCAGGGGTTTCAGTATAAATAGTATCCCCACTTTTTGGATATTTAGTACTTTAAATTCCCACTGTCGCTGTCTTTCTCATTTGTTATTTCTCATTCCTGCTCTGTTCTATCAATCTGCTATACTATATTCTTCTTCGCTAGACCAGTCACCTATTTTTTTTCTTGAAAACTCTTCCTTGACAAGACTCCTTATTTGTGTGTGAGGTCTGTTGGATCAGCTTGGGAATATTGGACGCTGTTTCTGCCAGGTGGTCACTAGGGCTTCATATGATGTTATTGTTTAACAATGTAGGCATTTTATATGTATGTGTTTTGATGATAATTTATAATGATGTTTGTATTCTATTTTGTTTTGGTAAACGGGGGTTCGATAAATTAGACTATAGCCTCAGCGTCCCCTGCGTGGGGTGTCTTTATTGTAAAGTGACTGGCTGGTGGAGAATATTCAGATTTACCACTAGGGTTGTTTCAGCAGATCTTTTATGTGGATCAGGGGTTGTCCGGTCCTGATATGGCTCAGAAGAGTCCGCTGGACCTAAAGCAATAATCATGTAATGTAATGTAAAGTGAATTTGGACAGTTAAGTTAATAGAGTGTTTAGAGAATTATGTATAGAGTAGAGGAAATAAATATTTACTGTTAACAAGTGGCTGGACTACCTATGTTTCATAGCCGTGCGAGAGCTAGTGTGTCAGTGAATCTTTCACCATTTTCTCCCTATCTCCATAACCCTATCCTACCACAGACCGGGCTAAACATATAAATGTATTAAGATTAGTCAAAGGGTGATTACACTAGCCGATTCCCGCAGACGAAAGACGAATGGGTAATAGCATGTTATTGTGCAGAGCCCAGCAACAAAATAGACCCCACCGTCACAGACCTAGGAAATAAAAATAGAGAATACAAAATCCGTTTATTGTCCTCATAAATATTCACCAGGAAAATTGTGTGTATGTCCAACAACCTACACAACAAAACAAAACAAAACAAGGACACAAACACAATTTGTTCTAAAATATACAACATTCAAATTGAACTGAAATACAGTTAAAATGTAATAGTAATAAAACATTGAGTAAATACAATTTCTCGACAATAACACCCTCACGTATAAGAAGGAAAAAATAAAATCACATACATTCACACTCGCCCATCCTATTCTTCCCTTCAATAGGAGTCGGCTGCAGCAGAGCTGACGTGAGGCGCTGTAGTTTACGTTTTTGCCAAAGGTTCCGGGCTCGATTCCCAGGTAGGGAGAAATGTTTATAACTTTGTAATATATGAGAGCTATTAGGTCAGAGAGAGAGAGAGAGAGAGAGAGAGAGAGAGAGAGAGAGAGAGAGAATACGATACGAAAACTAATCTTTTATTCCATGGCATCGCCCCCTTAGGGATGGGTATGTACACGAAATAATGATACAACAAACACTGAATACATATAGACATACTTTACGTACCTAGTAATACAACACAGGCTATGAAATTACAAATTTTCGGAGATTCAACTCTTTAAATTTGCATAATTCCATAGTTTTCTTAAACAGTTTCTTCGTTGGTAGACGCTAACAATAGAATAAAACGGGGAGTGAAAGTGAGAGAGAGTGAGAGATAGAGAGTGAGAGAGAGTGAGAGAGAAAGTGAGAGAGAGTGAGAGTACTATCAGTTTTGTTTAGCCTGGCAATACCATGATTTTATATGACATATAACAAAGCTACTAACTACACATTCAAACACACCAGCCTCTCGCACACCACCCGCACACCCACCCTCTCTATGCACCTATACGCCACCACCACACACTCCACCACCACCATCAACACCGGAGAACCCCAAAGTGCAGGACGCTCTTCACTGCTTGAAAAGCGCGTGCCTACATCAAAGAAGAAGAAGAACGATACCCATTCATTAAAAAAAAAAAAAAACACGAAAAAAACGAAGAAGAGTTGACAAAATTATTTCGATGACGGAGCTGGAACAGAAGAAATTTCCATTCATAACTCCGATTTTATCCGCCAGGAAAGCCTACTTCTTTTGTTCCGGTTGAGTTCACACTCCAAATCCTAGAATCGGAAGATAGCCACGGGAAAAAAAAACCGAAAAAAACCCTATCCCAACAAACAAGCAAACAAAAACACAAGATCATGCAGCGTCTCATACGGTTGAATCCACAATCGAAAACTTGGAACGGATGACAGCCGAAGACGAAAATCTCCTCTTTCAGCCGAAAAAAGATGGCCGAGATTAAGAAGAGAATTAGGCTTCAAGCTGAAAAGAATAGGATTTATTAAAAACTGGGAACGAGGAGGAAGCGAAGGATTTATTAAAAGTAGGAGTAAGGGGTGGGATTAGAGTGTGCGAACGGGAAGGAAGGTGGAAGGGGGAGGGGTATCTAACGAAACGAAACAGATGGTATTATAAATTTTGGAATGATGACAAGTGAGGAGCAGGAACAAAGGAAACGCTAACACCAAATATTAATCAATGCTAGTTGCATCCTGGGGAAAACATAGTCCCTGTAAAATAGTTCTCTAGATGCTCCTGTATGTACGCCCTTCTGCTGGAGATTTTTTTCTTGAGTCTTCTTTCTGGATGAAAAGGGAGAAGAATTTATCGAAGCCTCAAAGGCAGGCAGGGAGTAATCACGCCGACTTCATCATCATTCTCTGTAATGGAGAGGTCGTTATGAACGGTGATGGTTCAGTCGGTGCTTCATACATGATAGTGTGTGTGAGTTATGGAATGCCATGTGGGTCACGTTTGCAAGAAGAAAAAAGAAAAAGGTTAGGAATTGTCGATATCGGAAGCATAGAGAAATTAAAGTTTTGGATGTTGTAAATATACACGTCAGTCTTTCCATTAGCTTTGCTTTTTTTTTAAATGATATTGCCCAACTGAATGGGTTGCATGAAGGATAAACTGTCCTGGTAGGACCTGGTATGTAGGATGTATGCGTGGAGTGCGTTGTGTGCGCTCTGTATGAAGTATGGAGATTTGGGGCGTTATAAATTTACTTATGATGATGATGATGATGATGGTGATGATGACGATAATGATTTATTGTTATTATTATTATTATTATTATTATTATTATTATTATTATTATTATTATTATTATTATTATTATTATTATTATTATTATTATTATTATTATTATTATTATTATTATTATTATTATTATTATTATTATTGGGTATTTGTATAGCGCACATATTTCGCGTTCTTGGCGACTCAAGGCGCTGGCCGATACAGGATCTAACTCAAGCCGCCCGAGGGGCCAACATGATGATGATGATGATGATAATGATGATGATGATGATGATGATGATGATGATGATGATGATGATGATGATGATGATGATGATGATGATGATGATGACGACGAAAGAAAATAAAATTGTCATAATAAAGAAGAAGAAAGAAGAAGAAGAAGAAGAAGAAGAAGAAGAAGAAGAAGAAGAAGAAGAAGAAGAAAAAGAAGAAGAAAATAGTAAAGGAGGAGCAGAAGAAGAAGAAGACGAAAAGAAGAAGAAGAAGAAGAAGGAGGAGGAGGAGGAGGAGAAGAAGAAGAAGGGAGAAGAAGAAGAAGGAGAAGAAGAAGAAGGAGAAGAAGAAAAAGAAGAAGAAGGAGAAGAAGAAGAAGAGAAGAAGAAGAAAATAGTAAAGGAGAAGCAGAAGAAGAAGAAGACGAAAGAAGAAGAAGAAGAAGAAGGAGGAGAAGGAGGAGGAGGAGAAGAAGAAGAAGAAGAAGAAGAAGAAGAAGAAGAAGAAGAAGAAGAAGAAGAAGAAGAAGAAGAAGGGAGAAGAAGAAGAAGGAGAAGAAGAAGAAGGAGAAAAAGAAAAAGAAGAAGAAGAAGGAGAAGAAGAAGAAGAAGAAGAAGAAGAAGAAGAAGAAGAAGAAGAAGAAGAACAACAACAACAACAACAACAACAACAACAACTACAACAACAACAACGACAACAACAACAACAACAAACGCACCCGCCATCAGATCTATTTTCTTTTCAATTTAGCAGCGATCGTGTTGTTGTTGTTGTTTGTAGATTATAGTCACACGACACTTTCGCATATAGGTGACTACTGGACCGATTTATACTGACACCAGCGGGCCAGTTGTTGGTAAAGGGGAAAGTAATATGATCACACGTTGACCAATCCGGGATTCGAACCAGCGACCTTTCGGTTACTAGCAAGACGCTCTTACCAACTGAGCTACCCGGCCCCGATTAGCGATCGTGTTTGTTTGTTTGTTTGGGTAGATTTACGTCCCCGGACACGTTGTATATAGGGGAAGTAGCGATCGTGGCGTAAATGATGGGCTTATATACGCATCATGGGGCCTTTATTCCATCAGTACGGCTATAACGTTGTGTAGTCTTGTCAGCGCGTGGACTGTGCACTCAAAGTATATTTATATATTCAGCCTCGACTTCACCCATACTGCCTAGCTGAGACTGGCAGAGTCCTTTGCCTTTCGCTAGTAACTCAGCCACGCTGTGCACTATTCCACCTGTTATGCGTGAACGCTGTTCCAAAGTAAATGTCCATTTAATAAATGTTTATTTCTGTCCACTCTTCTTCAATTCTTGTTGTTGTTGTTGTTGTTGTCGTTGTTTGTTACGATTGAGACGTGCACGATAGTTTGAACAATTTTGTTTTGCAAAGCGTGCCATAACAGCGTGAATTTACCTCTTGATTAGATTGTGGAACTGTTGGCAAAGAAAGCTTTGTATAGTAGTGCTGATAGTTTTCATCGGTCGATATTATGGTAGTAGCGTTGAAAACGTTCTGGAATTACTTGTGTATTAGCACTCGAATGTTCCAGATCTATTTCGCAATAGCTAGTCAAATCTTGCAATTCGCAGAATATTCTATGACGTATAGTACAGCGGACGAATTTTATTTTGATTGGGTGTTGATTGCGTCATTCTGGAATGTTCTGAACTATTATAGATTGTCGAGAGGCTATATAAATAATGCAAAATCTGTTGCAAAGAGTTAGAAAACTGTATATGACAACTTCTGCCTTGTTGCTGACTGAATGGCATACGTAGACAGCGAATTCCAGTTACACAAGATTAAAGAATCGACCATTGATTCGCGTAACATTGTTGTTGTTGTTGTTGTTGTTGGTTTAAACAAAATTTTATTACTCACGGGACAAGTAAACAAAGCATGGAGAACATAAAGAGCACACAAAAGCAAAGCTTAAATGAGTGCTACCCTTTGACAAATGACAACAATGAAATGTCTGGCGAACAGGAACAAGTACAAAGCAATCAAAAACAGAAGCACATAAAATAATCTTTTCAACAATGAAAAGAAAACAAACATATAACTATAGTATAACAGACAAGAAATGCAATAACGTCGAACAAGAAAGAAAAAACGTACTAAAGAAATAAAGAATGATCTAACTAACGAGAAACAGATACATGCACCCAAGAGTAAACTTTACACAATATAGTAGCTGTCGAGTAAAAGGTAAATAAATACCTGCAGCAATCTAAAACAATGAGAGAAAAAAAATCAGTTTGGAGGAGGGTGGAAAAAAAGTCACGTGCAAGTAAAAAAAAAAAAAGTAAAATAAAAACAACGCGTGCACACACACACACACACGCACACACACACACGCACACAAATACATACAGAGAGATAGTTCGAGACTACCTGTTTGTACGTGAATAGATATTTAAAATAGTGATGAACTCGTCTATTCCGTTCAAAGAGACAATTATCTGGTCAGTTTGTTTGTATGTAGATTATAGTCACACGACACTTTCGCATATAGGTGACTACTGGACCGATTTATACTGACACCAGCGGGCCAGTTGTTGGTAAAGGAGAAAATAATATGATCACACGTTGACCAATCCGGGATTCGAGCCAGCGACCTTTCGGTTACTAGCAAGACGCTCTTACCAACTGAGCTACCCGGCCCACTCATCTGGTCAGTTTCTCTCTGACAGCTATTAATAAACTTGTGGTGCGAAGGGATGGGGTGTAACTACTAGGGAGAGGGAAACAAATGGGGGTTGGTTTAGCTGGTATCGAGGTGACCATTCAGAGGTGATTTTTGCATAATTGGGCTATTTTCTAAACGAAGCGGTCACTAGATGTGAGGAATGTGTGAACTTTTGAAAAGATTTTGGCGTTTTCTTGTGGGAGAGACGGTCACTGCCAAACAATAAGGTGTTGATGTTTCGAAAAGTAGGGTCTAATTGGTTAATTGTCTGCGTACGTACAGTGCCGAATATTGGGCAAAAAAAAGGAGGAAATGTTCAGATGTTTCTGCAGGATGCCCACACTGACAGACTGGGTCTTCTAACAAGTGACGGCGGAACATGTCATAATTAAGGTTACTTACGCCAAGTCGGAGTCGGGCATGTAAGACCTGCTGCTGTCGTGTCCCATGGTAATAGTACAATGGAACAAGTGGATCATCTTTGGAAAGGTGTCTTTTTAATAAGCTAATGGATGGGCTTTCGTGAATTTCCTCGGGGAGATCATTCCACAATACTGTGGTTGAAGGAAGAAAAGATTTTTTGTAAAGTTCAGTTTTGTATGGGGGTACTCTACGTTCTTGAGGTCTTCTGCGGTGATATGGATTAACAGCTGATACTAGTTGTGGGACCAAGTTGGACAAGTACTCAGGACAGCACTCGTTTATCATCTTATGAAAAGTAAGTACCTTATGTCTTTTCCTTCTCTCCTTCAATGTGTATTGTCCAGACTCTCTATACAATAGCTCATGGCTGGTCCCCTTCACCGCCCCAACAATAATTCATTACCTTCTAAATGGAGTTTTTCCAATAAACCAGCTTGAGTGTCTGTACAATTATATCGTTGTTGTTGTTCTTTCTTGTTCTTGTTCTACTTCTCCGTCATCTTATTTCTTCTACTTCTTCATTTTTCTTCATTCTGCTCTGTCTTCTCCTTCTCATTTCTTCGTCTTCTTCCAGTAAGCGCTGAGGATTAAAGGCCAAATCTTGCGAGTGTTAGGTGGGATAATGGAGAAAGGACCTAGTGCACGCTGTGTGTATTTGTGAAGCTGGTATTCACCCGTCTAGCACACGAGCGTCGGGATCTTAAAGTCACTGTCTGTCTCTCTCTGTCTCTGTCTCTCTCTGCCTCTGTCTGTCTGTCTGTCTGTCTGTCTCTCTGTCTCTCTGTCTCTCTGTCTCTCTCTCTCTCTCTCTCTCTCTCTCTCTCTCTCTCTCTCTTCGTGCCCTTTTCATTACCCTGTAATAAGATTACTTATGTTTCAATCGCCTCCACAAAAGAAAAAAAAAACAAACACCCATCCAAGTGGGGCTGAAACAAGAAAGAACATTATCGGCAGTTGTTGATCTAATTACTTCCATTGACCTCGTCCCATCTTGCCTTCCATTGAGGCATTAGACGAGGTCGATGCCTCGTCTTTGAGGCGTTACAGAGGTCGTCTCGTTCGTTTTTAAGCACGCGACTAGAGTGACGTTATTGGGTAAGACAAGCAATTTGAGAGCTAAATGTCGAACGTTCAAATCCCAAATGAGGTAGGAGATTGGGGTCACAAGGGCATAGTGTTTGAGGGTTTGGCCAGATGGGAGTGTGGGTGGGGTGGGGTAGGGTGGGTTAATTGGGGAGGGGGAAGGAAAGGAGAGAGAGGGAAAGGTGGAGGACGGTGGGTGAGATATAGACAAAGAGAGATAGAGACAGAGAGAGATAGACAAAGAGATATAGAGACAAAGAAAGATAGAGACAAAGAGAGATAGAGAGACAAAGAGAGAGACAAAGAGAGAGAGATACAAAGAGAGAGAGACAAAGAGAGAGACAAAGAGAGAGACAAAGAGAGGGAGAGAGACAAAGAGAGGGAGAGAGACAAAGAGAGAGACAGAGAGAGAGACAAAGAGAGATAGACAAAGAGATAGAGACAAAGAGATAGAGACAAAGAGAGAAAGACAAAGAGAGAAAGACAAAGAGAGATAGAGACAAAGAGAGAGACAAAGAGAGAGAGACAAAGAGAGAGAGAGACAAAGAGAGAGAGACAAAAGAGAGACAAAGAGAGAGACAACGAGAGAGAGACAAAGAGAGAGACATAGAGACAAAGAGAGAGAAAGAGAGAGAGACAAAGAGAGAGAGAGACAAAGAGAGAGAGACAAAGAGAGAGACAAAGAGAGAGAAAGAAACATTTTACTTGTTTCCTTTAAGTACTATAAGTTTGTAGACTAATTCAAAAGTATAATCGTCCCATCTGTCCCTTAACAAAATAACACAATCAAGAACTAACCTTGCAGGCCTTGCAAAGACCATTCTGCAAGGCACAGTGCAAAGAGGTAGAAGAAGAAGAAGACCGAAAAAAGAGGTGGGAGGACAACATTCGAGAATGGACTGGTTTGACACTGAGCGAAGCCATCAGGGCTGCTGAGGACAGAGATGGAGTATGCTGGTTAGGCGATCATCTGTGGTGCCCCTACGACCTCCGAGTTACGGGACAGGATAGGATAGGATAGGAAAGAACTAACCTTTACCATTACATGGAAAAAAGATCGAAGTCGAAGTCGAAACCTTTAATAGGTTAATAGCATTAGGTCCTATGGACCTATCTTACAGCTAGTCCTTAATAACATTGTAAAATAAAAATTAAAAATTCAGAACAAACAAAATAATTAACATAAAATGGGTTTGAAACTAACACAAACCTTAACAATCATGGTAAGAATTAAAAAAATTACTAAGGAAATTAATGTACCGAAATACACATAGGCTTACTCCCTCCCCCCAACTCCCTCCAATACCCCTTTCCTACTCCCACTCTCCCCACCCCCTCCACTACAACCACACACATACACAAGCTAATTCACACATGAACAAATTAAACTGTCAAAGAGAGAGAGAGAGAGAGAGAGAGATGTGTGGTTGGGTGTGCAGGCGTGCTTGAGTGTGTGTTGTATTTCCTGTGGGTGTGCGTCCGTGCGCATGCGTGCGTTTTTGTGTTTTAAGTGGTTTGGGGTTGTTTTTTTGTGTTGGAGAGAGAAAGAGAGAGGGAGAGAGACGCAGAGAGAGAGAGAGACAGACAGACAGAGAGACACACACACACTCGCGCACGCACATACACACACACACAGGGCACAGAGAAAGACAGAGAGAAAAACAGACACAGAGACTCAGTCATAGAGATAAGATAAGATAAGATAACAATTTTATTTAACAAGGGTAAAAGATTAAGCGCTGGGTGTGCTTTTTTACGTCCTGCCCTTGGGCTTGTAACAATAGCAATTAGTATAACAAAATAACTTCATAACAATAATATCAAAATGTAACAATATTATCAAAATATGCGCACGTGCGCATCCACTCTCTCTTCCGTTCCACACACACACAAACATACACACAACTTATGTAAAACAATCTAATGAAAGTTATGAAAGTAAGAACTCTTGCAAATTAGCAGCTAATTAACTAATTTCAACGTGCTGTAAAAGATGGTGTCTAAAGGATGTGTATTTAGTGACTGCACTGCGGAGAACTTCTGGAAAGTTATTCCATAAAGTGGAGCCTGAATATGACAGACTGGTTTTAAAAACGGACACAGAGAGGGAAACTGAGAACGAGAGAGAGAGAGAGAGAGAGAGAGAGAGAGAGAGAGAGTATGTGTGTGTGTGTGCGTGCGTGTGTTTGTGTTTGTAGGTTCTTCTTTGCTTAAATGGACTTAACTACATCTCCTCTACTCAACAAGAAATGTGGGGGTCAAAACGGAAACACGCTTTATATTCCAATCAGAGAGGCGAACAACTTTTAATAACTTTTAAAAAAAAACGTTTTGGGTAAAAAGATCATAAAAAATCTGACTCCTTTCCAACATTTAGAAAGAAAAAAAAATCCAAAATATCATGTTTTCCAATTTTTCAGTTTAAAAAAATAATTTAAAAAAGGCTGTCACCGTTGTGTTAGGTTATTTAATTTTTTTGTGGTAAAAATGTCAACAATAAAAGCAATGTTATTCTTTTCAAAGAGTCACAAATGTCAAATGTTTGTTAGTTTTCAGTTAAAAAGAAAAGAGGCAACTGTAGCCTTTATTTATTATTTTTTTTGGTTTTATTTCACTATTTTGGGGCAATAATAATGTCAGAAATAAAACACAAACTTTCCTTTCCCAACATTCGGGTTAAAAGTGTCAGAAAAGAAGTGTCACACTGTGTGTGTGTGTGTGGGTGTGGTGTGGTGTGTGTGTGCTAGTTTTTGGTAAACAAGATACAACTTTGTTAATCTCCTAAATGGTGGGGTGATTCGTCTAGATATAAACCCAAATCGTCTCTTTGCCAACACTTTGGGCTTAAAGGTCAGAGAATGAATGTCGCGTAACTATTTTTCCTACTTTATTAGGGTAAAAAATGTGACCGCACTGTTATTGTCCTAATTTGGGGTGAAAAGACACAAGGTCTACAAACTACAACTACAACTACAACTACCAATCAAGCGTGAAAAAGACAAAAGGGATAGCAAATGTCCAGTTCTAAAACCTGCAGTGAACATTAAACTTGGATGAAAAACTTCAGATTTGTTTATCATGTATTCTGGGAGGAAACTCTATAATTTATTTGTAAATATTAGCTAGGCCGATGGAAAAACTGTTGGCTCTAGTATGCAAGTTGCAAAAAAAAAAACCGAGAAAATTGTGGCATTTTGCGTAGTTGATTAGAGTACCAGTACATTTCCAATCACGAAGGTCGGGAATTCGATTTACCCCGGAGAAACATTTTTAAAAATTTTGTTTATTATTATTATTTTTTTTAAATTTTTTTTTTTAAATTTATTTATTTTTTATTATTTTTTTTTTACAATTTAATTGTTTTACTTTTTTCAAAAACCTAGGTATGAAACGTAACAATACACCC
>CM072526.1:10799225-10809355 GCA_036898135.1 Oncomelania hupensis | reverse complement strand
ACACACGCACACGCACGCACACACCCACACACACACTCCCCGCCGATATTGTTGACTTCAGCGCTATTGGATAGTAAGTACTATTTTCTACTGTTAGCGATTGTCAGTTCAATCTCCGCCAGGACGAAATACGCCTCTGTAACTAATACCCGAGACTTTCCAGGTCATCGAGAGGCTTTTGCCTGGGTACTTTGGTTTCCTCCCTTCCTTGATAATGGCATTGGATGCCTTCAGCCAAGGCTGTACAAACCGCAAAATGTCTGACGGCAGACAAGGTATATTCATGAATGATAGTTTTTTGTTTTGATTTTGTAATCCCAAAATACCTTGAATCAAACAGCATCGCTTGAATCAAACAAACACTTGCTTAATTCATGTATTAAAATTGTTACATTGTTAATTATATGAAAACATTTTTCATTGTCGTTGTTGTCGTCGTTATAGTCGTTGTTGTCGTTGCTGTTGGTCTAAGATCACTATGCGAATCGATCCTTAATGAAATGAATAAACAAACATTATCAATCTTAACCCGCCATCAGCGCAAACAAGTGGGATCCATTCCATGCTGTTGCAAACCGTTTCCGAATCGGAAAATAGAAGTGCATTCACGACTGTTTGCTTTCGGCGCAGCAGAATCCAATATTCAACCACATGACACACAAGAGATTTTGTTAGGAACAACTCAGACGCTTATTAATATTTCATTCACAGCACATGTTTGCATGTTTGTACTAGAGGGTGGGTTAGGGCGACGGCACACTTGACAACGGCCGGGCAGTGAGAGATGACGATCTCCTGTCTTCAACGGGGGAAAACGCGTGTCCTGAAGTTCGCAGATTGAGAGTTTGGTGGATTGTAAAACCTGATTGTTATGTTCTTTGCTTTTCTTTATGCACACACATACACACAAGCTTTTATAAAAATGTCAATGATGGTCAGATTTGTGTACCTGTGTTGAGAACATGGAAATATATACGTTTAAATGGCTTTCTTCAAGTTTCTTTTCATTGTTTCTTTCTTCGTATCGCAGCGATTTAGATTCTGTGTTTACCCCCCCCCCCCTTTCATCCCTCTCTCTCTTTCTCTCTCTCCCTCTCTCTACCTTTCAATTTCAATTCAATTTAATTCAATAGTTTAATACCCCCCCCCCCCTCCGCCCCATCCCAACACCAACCGCACTCCCGACACGTGATACTGTTTTGACATTCGTTTTTTCTCACTAGGCTAACTGGGAACGCGCCGAACTATAAATTGATGTGAACACGCAGCTAGGTTTTGAGTGTGTATATGTGTATGTGTGTGTGTGTGTGTGTGTGAGAGAGAGAGAGAGAGAGAGAGAGAGAGAGAGAGAGAGAGAGACTCAGAATCAGACTCAGACATTTTATTCACAACAAGGATACAGATTTTAGGCGGGAACCTCAACTTAAATCGTTCCTCGTATCCTTCACACCCACATTCTGCGATGTCAGTCCAATATGCCAACGGCAAGTCCAATAACTATAATGACACGACAAAACAAATAACACTAAGAACTATTATGCAGCATAAATAAAGATATATGACAATCAATATTGTTTTTTTGCAATTAAACAACGCATAACAAACAACCCGATGTATATCAAATAATCAGGGGGTACAATTACACACATTCTAAGGCGCATCAATTGTTTATCAATTAATCAGCACATTGCGAAACGGTTGTTAAAATCAGTGGTTAGATCGTATTAAGGTAATGTTGCCTTAACGTTCGCTTGAATGAAGGGATTGTGGTAGACGATCTAATGTTAAAAGGAAGAGAGTTCCAGATTAGAGACCCTCAGAATGCAAAACTATTCTTAAACAGGTCAATTCGTGTTCGAGGCAGGATGCATTTGTTGAACCCGTAACGATGTCTCGCCGCAGTTAATAGATTGGTTATATAAGATGGTGCCAGGCTGTTTTGCACCTTAAACAAGGGGGGTCCCACTGTTGAATGTAAACTGATGGTATGCGGACATTAGGTTTGCTGCTTTAAGTTTTTCAGATGATGAAAGACTGGGGATCATCAACGATAATCTTCCCTGCTCTACGGTGCAAGGAGTTTTAGTTTATTGATGTGCACTTCTCCAGCACAACACCATACTGATGGCGCATAACTGAGATGTGAAAGGCAGTGGGATGTAAAAAAAAAAATTATCGCATCAGGACCGAATTAAAAAAAAAAATTAATTTACGAAAGAGGTACAGATTCGTGAAGGCATGTTTGCCAACGTAATCTATATGTTTATGCCATCTAAGTGTATGATCAATAATACGATGAGTTTTGACTTGTTCAAAAACATCGGTACCCCCGTTGGGGTGCCGGGGGTTTCAATATAAATAGTATCCCCACTTTCTGGAAACTTAGTGCTTTAAATTCCCACTGTCGCCGTCTTTCTTATTTATTCTTTCTCATTCCTGCTCTGTTCTATCAATCTGCTACACTATCTTTTTTTTCGCTAGACCAGTCACCTACCTTTTTTCTTAAAAACTCTTCCGGGACAAGACTCCTGATTTGTGTGTGAAGTCTGTTGGATCAGCTTGGGAATATTGGACGCTTTTTGCCAGGTGGTCACTAGGGCTTCCTATGATGTTATTATTTAGCAATGTAGGCATTTTATATGTATGTGTTTTGTTGATATTTTATAATGAAGTTTGTATTCTATTTTGTTTTTGTAAACGGGGGTTCGATAAATTAGAGTACAGCCTCAGCGTCCCCTGCGTGGGATGTCTTTATTGTAAAGTGACTAGCTGGTGGAGAGCCTTCAGTTTTACCACTAGGGTTGTTTCAGCAGATCTTTTATGCGGATCAGGGGTTGTCCGGTCCTGATTTGGCTCAGAAGAGTCCGCTGGACCTAAAGCAATAATCATGTAATGTAATGTAACCGCATCGGTCCCAACCACGAGGTCAAGGCAGGGCGGCGATCTCTGGCGTTTCTGCCTGTGCGTTAATAGCCATGCTCTTCGTATTGTTTTTAAATGTAGAAACATTCTGTTATTATTGTACCATAGTCCAACGTTACAAATTGCATCCTGAAGATCTGACTGAATTTTGTTTAGGTTATGAGAAGAAGTGGAGAGAGAGAGAGAGAGAGAGAGAGAGAGAGAGAGAGAGAGAGAGAGAGAGAGAGAGAGAGAGAAAGAGAGAGAGAGTGAGTGAGAGACAGACAGACAAAGACAGAGAGGGAGAGAAAGAGAAATAGAGACAGACAGATCAAAGAGAGAGAGAGAGAAACAGAGAGACAGAGACATAGATGCGAGAAAGACAGTGACAGAGGAGTGGTGGGGAACATAGCAACAACCTCTTTATTCTTATAATCGTCCTTGTAGAATGCACGATGCCCCCCCCCCCCTTCCCCCCCAAAAAAAAAAAAAAAAGGGGGGAGAGATTTCTTGCAGTTTTCCGGCGTTTAACAGGTGGTCGAAGTCTGAGCGCCGCGTTCTTCATCCCCCCAAGTGAATGTGAATGTTCGGCGATCCAGCCTTTAATGAAGCACAGATAAGATAAGCGAGCCGTGCAGCGTACCAAAAACGTCCAGGCCTGCTGCTTCCTACTATGACTACTACACACTGAACAAAGAAAGCAAGATTCGTCGTCAGTCTCAGATACGCTGCATGGCCAGTGCTCTTTTTAGATGCATTGCACTATTGGGGTGTGTGTTTTTTTTGGTGGGTGTATTTCTGATGAAGATGGTGGTAGTGGTTGTGATGAAGATGGTCGTAGTGGTGAAGATGGTCGTAGCTAGTGGTTGTGATGAAGATGGCCGTAGTGGTGAAGATGGTCGTAGTGGTTGTGATGAAGATGGTCGTAGTGGTTGGGATGAAGATGGTCGTAGTGGTAGTGATGAAGATGGTCTTAGTGGTGGGGTGTGTGTTTTTTTTGGTGGGTGTATTTCTGATGAAGATGGTGGTAGTGGTTGTGATGAAGATGGTCGTAGTGGTGAAGATGGTCGTAGCTAGTGGTTGTGATGAAGATGGCCGTAGTGGTGAAGATGGTCGTAGTGGTTGTGATGAAGATGGCCGTAGTGGTGAAGATGGTCGTAGTGGTTGTGATGAAGATGGTCGTAGTGGTTGGGATGAAGATGGTCGTAGTGGTAGTGATGAAGATGGTCTTAGTGGTGGTTGTGATGAAGATGGTCGTAGTGGTTGTGATGAAGATGGTCGTAGTGGTTGTGCTTGGGGTAGCGGGTCTGTAAAAGATTGTGTGTAAGTATGTATGTATGCATGTACGTACGTATGTATGTATGTACGTATGTGTCACAATAGTCTATTTAGACCATGCACTACGGCTTCACGCCTTAGATAGTTCAACCTGCTGTAGCCTTTGTAAATTAAAGTCGCTGCCTAGAAAACGACAGAAGTCAGGCCTGTGCAAAGCATGTGTAAGCTACCTCTTCGCTAGGGTAGGCAGTGACCTCATCCGGCTAACGTATAGCCACCACCCCCCGCTAGGAGGCGCTCAGGTCTCACGAGACTTTCGCGGGCTTGAGCTTGACCACAGGATTAGGTAGTCATTCTGTGCCTAACTCTCACACGAGAAGAAGCAACGCTCTGAAAGATCTCTCTAGCAGAAGGACTAAGCAGGTGACGGGTGAAATTCAATTCATCGCAGTATAGCCACAGCCTGACATTGTCGAAAAGGTAAATGATCAATCTTTGTTTCACCGCGATTTATGGATAATATTGTTGGATTTTGCTTGTGAAGTCTTGCCATGTTTTATCATTGTGAATGTTTCTAAAACTTAGCGTGACCACGTGGCTGACCCGCGACCGGTTTGCGAAACAACAAGCCTGACATTGTCAAAAAGGTAAATGATCGATCTTTTGTTTCACCGCGATTTATGGATAATATTGTTGGATTTTGCTTGTGAAATCTTGCCATGGTTTATCATAGTGAATGTTTGTAAAACTTAGCGTGACCACGTGGCTGACCCGCGACCGGTTTGCGAAACCACGAGGTAGCCTCTAATGTCCAACTGTTGTTTCTCCCATTTGTATTATTGCAGACCAGTGGCTGTACCGGAGAATGTGTATGTTGTTAATTACTTCTCCGTGTGTTTAGTTTAGCCACGATATGCGATGTATGTATATGTTTAGGAATTATGTTGGAGATTCCAGTGGACCACGGACTTAGAAGAATGATCGTCCCTTGTTTGTATAAGTGGAGCGATCACTGAGAGTTGTTTCTGCCATCAGTGAGACGCTCTGCACACCCTTAGTAAATAAGGTGTTGCAGAAACTCATCTTATGTTTTGCAGACAAGCAGGCTTGTTTGTCCGATGCAGGAAATAGACCACTAAAAGTCAACCCTGACATTCGGCCTGCAGGGAAACATAAAGCACTGAGCTCCGACAGCCCAACAGTCAACCACCAAGGAGGAGACACCATCACCACACCTCAACGAATCAGCTAAGTGCTAGAAGAAACGCACTAACACTGATCTAGAAGGACTGTGCGGTAGTCCACTCTCCTGAAAACAAACATGAGGCCAACCCGAACAAACAGCCTAATGATGAGACAGTAGCAAATATCAAAAACAGTAGCAGCTTAGACCCATCAAGGAACGAACTATTCGAAGTGAATTTGGACATTTAAGTTAGTATAGTGTTTAGAGAATTATGTATAGAGTAGAGGAAATTAATGTGTGATATTTTCTGATAACAAGCGGCTGGACCTATGTTTCATAGCCATGCGAGAGCTAGTGTGTCAGTGAAGCTTTTACCATTTTCTCCCTATCTCTATAACCCTATCCGCACACAGACCGAGCTAAACATACAAATGTATGAAGATTAGGCAAAGGGTGATTAAACTAGCCGATCCCCGCAGACAAAGACGAGTGGGTAATAGCATTCCATTGTGCAGAACCCAGTAACAATAGACCCACCGTCACAGTATGTATGCATGTTTGTATGTATGTATGTATGTACGTATGTATGTTTGTATGTATGTATGTACGTACGTATGTATGTATGCATTGTATGCATTGTATGCAATGTATGTATGTAGGTAGGTAGAGTCCTGATGTGTCTTGTGTATGTCTGTCGTTTCATTATACCCCCCGTTGGGATGCCGGGGGTTTCAGTATAAATAGTATCCCCACTTTCTGCAAATTTAGTGCTTTAAATTCCCACTGTCGCTGTCTTTCTCATTTGCTTTTTCTCATTCCTGCTCTGTTCTATCAATCTGCTATACTATCTTCTTCTTCGCTAGACCAGTCACCTACCCTTTTTCTTGAAAACTCTTCCGGGACAAGACTCCTTATTTTATGTGTGAGGTCTGTTGGATCAGCTTGGGAATATTGGACGCTTTCTTCCAGGTGGTCACTAGGGCTTCCTATGATGTTATTATTTAGCAATGTAGGCCTTTGATATGTATGTGTTTTGTTGATAATTTATAATGATGTTTGTATTCTATTTTGTTTTTGTAAACGGGGGTTCGAGAAATTAGAGTATAGCCTCAGCGTTCCCTGCGTGGGATGTCTATATTGTAAAGTGACTGGCTGGTGGAGAGTATTCAGATTTACCACTAGGGTTGTTTCAGCAGATCTTTTATGCGGATCAGGGGTTGTCCGGTCCTGATTTGGCTCGGAAGAGTCCGCTGGACCTAAAGCAATAATCATGTCATGTAATGTAATGTTTCATTATATTGACGTGGCGTATGATTTATTTGTTTCGTAAATGTTTGGCAACATTTTAAAAAACATTTTTGCTATTTGACCTCTATCATATATATATGTTGGTTCAGCGGTGTAGCAAATTTCTATGAAATCTACGGTTTCAAAGACTAACAAAGAGCTTCAGCCACTGTCTAAATCTCAGGCGAAGTAGAAACATATTAATTTCATTTGTATTGCGCACAAACCAGACTCTCGATCTGCTTTCGGAGCTCATGCACTCGCATTCATGCGCCCACTTTCCTTTATATTTAAAACATTCCACTCAGCTCGCACTCAAATACACACGAACATGGTGGTTTAAAATTGTTTTTTTTAAACATATTATTGAGTTACGGAGTTGTTATGTGTGTGTGTGTGTTTGTATGTATGTGTGTATGTGAGTGTAGAGAACGGGATTTTTCCGGGTTTTTTAAATTTGATTATTGTACGGTGTTTTTTGATTGGCTGGGATTCTTGAGCCAATGAGAGAAGAGATAGTTCGAAATAGGGGATAAAGTTACTCACTCGAATTGTGTGTGTCAGACTGTGTGGTCGTATATGTGGTAGGCCAGGAAAAGGAAAAAAAAAAGATTAAAAAAAAAAGAGTAAAAAGTTAACTGTGAAAAGTAAAGAGGAAGAAAGCATTAAAACCTATCACGGTGAATTGGTTGGTGGGACTTTCTCTCTGGAAGTTAATAATTTTGTGCTGTAAAGATTACAGCGGCCTACCGGGAGCAAGGGTGGCTCCATCCTGTCCAAGCGAGGACAAGGTGACCTGTGAGGCATCAGATCGAGATCGGCCTTATTTTCACGTCTGATTCAAGACAACGTTTTCTATGCCGGGCGGACTGGGGCAGGCTAGTCCCTCCGTCCGTCGACGAGAGTATATCTACAGTCTTACTCGTGCGACGTCACCGGGAGCTAGTTACCAGCTCGTGTGAAATCGTGCGTCTCTCATATCAGAAGGTACAGGTTTATTTTGTATTTACGTTGGACCCAGGACATGAGAATGCCTGCATTTTGAGCTCTAAAGACGATTAGACATTTCAGGGAGGCGTCATAATTTAAAGTTATAATTTGTGAATACTCGTTGAACAGGAGGAGTAGTTTGAGACGTGTGTATAAAGTTTAACAGTGTTGAAGTATTTGTGTGAAAGAATTAGAGTGAAAGTGTGATATAAATATTGTTACGCGGAATGTATATTTTGTGTTGGTGTTTGCCTGTGTTGAGAAGAATCCGTACGTTTGGGGTAATTAACAGAGAGTCTTGCATGCACGCACGCTTGTTTTGTTCTAGGAGTCAAATATATTTTGCATGCACTTAGATATTGTGAACAGGCATCCGCACTAAATATCCGTCCGTTACAGTGAGATGTATATGAGTGTGTGTTTGTTGTTTTTTAAAAAAAATCATTAATCTAAATTATGTATTTAACCGTTCTTTGATAGCACTTTTCCAGCTTAAGAGCTGCTCAAGGCGTTGGCCGATTCAGGATCTAACTCAAGCCGCCCGATGCGCCCACTTCGTTTAGAGAAGATAGGGATGGAGAGAGTGGGGGGGGGGTGAAAGGAAAGAGGAAAGAGATGTTTGAGAGGGGAGGATGCAAAGAAAGGGGAGAGGATGGGTTTGGGGTATATTGTGATTAGTATAGCTCTACAACACAGAAGTTGTCTCCACTAAAACAAAAGTCGGGACAGGAGTGTAATTAAAGATAGCATCTTGGGTGGAATCCTTTATGATTACACTATCCTCCGGAAGGAGCGCATTCATCCAAAACTGGCGGCTGAAAAAAGGTGTACAGCATGGTCTTTCTTCCACAGCTTGGCGCTAGTGTCGGTCGGGCGGGCGCGCACGCAGAATCGCTGCGCATCGCAGAGACCAGTGGAGAGACAAGCGAACGTGTACCGCTCGGTTCGTCAGAGGCACGCCAGTGTACAGCTGAAATGAGCTGGAGTAAAAATACCACAGCCACTCAGCGTAAGTATGGAGCCCAGCTTAGTTGAAAACTATACACAGACGGTTCCATCATACGGCCAGACGTCATTTGTCTATCTGGGAAAAGTTAAAGCACCAACATTATTGTCCGATGGCGAAGGTCGTGATCATGACGAAGATTTATGATGATCGGTAGCGGAAGGAGGCGCGCGGGGAGGTGAGAATGTAGTGAGTGATGGAGGGAGAAGGAATGTGTCATGAACTGGCTAGTTTTAACTCTGCTTATTACTATTTAGCCATGTGTAGTCTTTGTAACAGTAGAGAGTCAGTAGATTACACAGCAGCAATTAACGTACACACCGCGAGCCCGACCCACGCTGCGTAGTTAATCAACACTGTGTGCGAGAGTCGTAAACATTTTACCCAATGAGAGCTTAGGCAAAGCGGTTCGAGCCAGTTTGACTGGGTCCGAGCCTAACACAGCTTTGGTCAGTTGGGAGGAATACACCGAAGTGTTAACAGCTAGAAAGCTAGCAGAGAAATCTCTCCACACTTAGACCAGGAAGCAGGACTTAGACTCTTAGAATTCTATCAAGTCACTACGGGCCTGAACTTGTCAAACAGGTAAATGAACACCCTTCTGTTTCATCGTGATATATTTGTATTATTGTTGAAATTATGTTTGAAGAATTTGCTATGCATAAATGTGAATTGTTAATCCGAATTTGCGTGACCACGTGGAAGAGCCTACCACGAGGCGAAACACGACCGGTTGCGCCGCCATGTTGCATACCATACGGAACCACTGTTGTTTAACTTATATGTATGTTTGCAGACCAGTGGCTGTACCACTGAATGTTTATATTATTATTAATTCTGTATGTGTATAGTTAGACACGATTGATATTTTATGTATGTATAGGAATTTAGAGTGAGATTCCAGTGGACCCCGGAAGTAGCAGAATGTTCGTCGCTTATGTATAGAGATGTGGAGCTATCACTGAGGGCTACTTGGCTTTCAGTGAGACGCTCTGCACAAACCGATTATTCAGGGTTGTGCAGAATTTCGTCTCTTATATTACAGACGAGCAGGCGAGCTATCCCGAGCTATCCCGAGCTATCCGGTGAACCCCACTCCACAGAAACAAGTTGGTTGAGGAGACTCTACCGCACCAGTCGGAAAGAGCTACCTTGAAAAACACCCTGTCAGACCCCACAGCGTGGCAAGGGAACCCAACTACACAACTACACAGGTGCACCAGAAGCTACCTCACAGAAGGACTTCGAACGCACCATACAGGAGTTAAGTGTTTACTCAAAAGTGCACTTAAACTGATCATAACAGGACCACAGTAGTCCAACTCTTCAGAAACTGTAAAACGGACCACAGTAGTCCAAATCTACATGAGATATAATAGCAAGTGCCCGAGGAAGAAATAACAGCTGCATAGACTATCAGCGATCGAACTATTAGCAGTGACTGAGACTTTTTAAGTTAGATTAGTACTTAGAGAACCTTGT